>VDFB02193867.1:567876690-567902628 GCA_007258455.2 Sequoia sempervirens | reverse complement strand
AGGATGGTACAAAGAAGCAATTCAATCAATGTGAAAATTTATATATGCAAAGAGAAGAATAACTTACATAGTGATTAACAACGTACAACAACCTATTTCTAAGGATTTCCACTTAAATGAATTACAACACTTGGAAGATGCACAAAATAGAGAATGTAGCAATGCGGGAAAGTATACATCAGAATATGCAAGAAAATATTTTTAATTCAGTTGCATTGTGAGAATAGGCATTCTGGTATTATGAATATGTGGTGCAAAATATGCAAGGAAACAGGTTTATTCAGTTGCATTATTAGAGGTTTGTTCTTAGCAAATAGAAACTTCAAACAAACAGTGTATCAGGTAAAGATATAAAGTTCAACAGATTCAATGAGTCTTTCGACAATGCAATTTAATCAAGATACTTCCTAATAGATTTTTCAACACATGAGTGTTAAAACCCTCAAACCTCCTATCAAAAGGAACAATAAGAGACTAAAAGGCATGAACAATAAATTAATCATTAATGCAAAGTACCCAGTATACATATACACATATACAACCATGTAGATATACATGTAATCTAGTATAGGGTGATCCCACAATAGTGGTTTACCATTTTTGGCCAAACTAGACACTCAAATTATTATTTTTAACTAAATCTTCACATTCGGGCACCTATAGCGGCTAAACTGTGAGGAATTTGAAGATGATGCAAACTAGATTCTTGTCACATTTTGTCAGTAGATTCTAAAAAAATATTAAAAAAAAAATTGGAATTAGATTGGACTTCTTTTTCCATCTCCCACGAAAATTAGTTTTTTTCATAAAAGAACATTTTTAAAAAGTGACGCACACTGTATAACCCATAACTTTTTTTCCATGGAGGATAAAATTATAATTCTTTCGATTTAGATTTTTAAACTCTGATATCTAGTGCTTCCACTTGGTTAAACATTTTTTTATTGAATATTTTTTCTTTAATGAAGTTTTGAAGTCAAACCAATTACAATTCAGACATAGTGCGACCATAGAACACGTAACTTTTTTTGTATATATCAAAATTAAGTTTTTTTTTGTTGGATCAAGGACTTCAATATCTAGTGCACTCATATTTTTCAATTCTTTTTTTGATAATCTGCTATTTTTCCACATGTGCAGAACAAAGACCTTCATTTTCAATAAATAGCTATGTTTAATAAAACTAAAAAAATAAATATATAATAAAACCAAAACATATTAAAATTATATTCATTGGATAGCTTGTTCTGAGGACTACTTGATTCCAATTTGGTTTGTGAAGATTCCTCCATTTTCATCCTCAACCCGAGCTTCGAAGCGTAAAAATTTAGGTTTTTTTTGTGAACAAGGTAAAAAATCAGGGAAAAGAGGGGTTCGCTAGAACCACGGGGTTCTAGCAAACCACCAGGTGTTCGAATGAACCCAGGTTCATTCAAACCCTGGTTCATTTGAACCCCCTGAAGCACCTAAAAATCTACAAAACTCTAGAACCTTAAACATGGATTAGTCAATGCAAATTCATCAAATACTTCTATGAAATAACAATGTCAATGCTCAAGAAACGCAACAAATAACAAAAGGGACCAAAGAGACATTCCAAAAGCAAGACACAATAGCTATTCCATATTAGATTGGTGTCAAATGTCCAAATGACCCTTTCCCAATCCTTGCTAAAACTGAAATGATAAAGTGCAATGGTGAAGAGAAAAATTAGTTCTCAATTTAAGAGAGTAACTTTTCATGAGAGTGTAGATGGATTTGATGAAGAATCAGCCCTTTATTTATAGATTTTTAAATTGGAAGAATGCTCATAAGAGAGCAATGTGGGATAAAGATTGGAAAAATGAGATGAGGTCACTTGTCAACTTGTCATAGGTTGAGGAATGTGCAAGTTTTGACCAATGTGCCCAAGAGAGGGAGATTCAAATTTGAATTTGTGAAATAAATGTTGAGTGGGGGACATGAAATAGAGAAGTTTTTGCAATGTTGGAAAGGAAAATTCAACTTGTCTTCATTTTCAAACTTGAGGGAATATTCCAAAAAGGTGTTTTGTTGAGGGAAAATGATGATTTTATAAATGAATTAAAATGATTTATTTGTGCAAGTGGGAAAAGCTAGAGGATGTGATGGGTGGTTAGGTTAATTAAATCAGGATTAGATTAGCTTAGGTGATGATTAGTTGATTTTGACCCTTTTGACTTGAATATTTGATTTATTTAAATCAAAAGGGATGGAAAATGCATTTGGGTTTTAATTAAATAAATTTTGGTTTATTTAATTAAAGGGATGATGTTTGATTTATTTAATTTAAATGAATAACCTTAGGAATGAAATTAATGAGTTGAATTTACCTGATGAATGGATGAAGGTGAACTAAGTTTACTTGATGAATGGACCTAATTAAATGCATGATGCTAATTTTGCATGTCTACACCCCCTTCAATATACATTTTTCTTTTGTTTTTTGGGCGGGAAATGTGGGCCTAGTAATTAATGGGTTCGCTCAAACCTGAGTTCGGTCGAACCCCTTTTTCGTTCAGTTGAACTTGTAGGTTCATTTGAACCTCTATATAAACCAATTTTTTGTATTGGGGTCATTTTTCCTCAGTTTTCCTTCCTCCATCAAATTGTAAACCACTATTGTGGCTTCACCCTATACATATACATGTATATATATGTATACATGTATATATATATATATATAGATGTACAATGTATCTATATATATGTATAGTGTACATCATGCTAGATGAGTAGTTTGCATAGATAGTTAATTTATTGTCTATGTTTTCTTGTCAAATGTTTGTATCTTTGTTGTTATACCAATTGTGGAGATTTGAAAGAGATTATTATTCTGTATGGATGGAGGAATTGTAATTAAATGTCCTTTCTTTCGCTAGAAAATATGTTGAGAGTTAGCAATTTGTTTGTCATTGGTTTATGGTTCTAGTTATCTGTGTCTATTGACCAATGAGGAAAATATAGTCAGATCCTTTGTTTAAGAGGTAACCTCTAGGTTGTTAGTAAAATCCTTGGACAAGTCCTATCTATTTTTCTAAAATTAGGAATTATGAAAGAGCTATTACACAGTAAATCCTATTCATGGTTAGGTTGATGGAAGCCCTATTGAAAAAGATATAACAAGAATAGATTAACAATGAATTAATCATCTATGCAAAACACCCATGAAAAAAAGAGTATAACACCACAAACCTCATTAAAAATTCCACGTTCGTTGTGTCATACTAAAAACTATAGATTAATAGAGAAATTGTAAAAGCGACATTATAATAAGACAAACAAGTGCAATGAAGGAAAATGCATATCATCACAACACATGGATAGAATGGTTAAGGAAAATATATTTTGAAGTCTTTGAAAAAATCAATGCATGTCTACTTGCACATGTATATATATGTATGTATGGATAAATATATGTGATGAGCCTAAAATATGCTCATAATTTGATGTTATGATAAACTTTTAAATGACTTTATTTTTGCTATTTCACGGCTGTTTAAACTTTGTTGAAACCTTTTGTGGGGATATCCTGTAGCAGGACACTTTTATATTTCTGCAGCCTATTGTGTTGACTTGATTGCATTTATTTCCCTGTTGACTCCCGAAAATGGCTGGTATATTGTATACAGTTTTTGAATGGTGAAGTAGATTTAAAATGTGTGATTAATGAATAGATATCGTGTATGTGCCATATGCCTTTTTTGCGCATTTGTTACCTTTTGTTTCACAGGTTGTTGAAGAATGATCGAGTCAAGCTACTGATCTCGCCTTGCAAGAAAGTCCATTTCCTCGCGACGACTTTGAGGAAGCTCCGCAAGACTCTTTGACCGAAAACCGATTTGGAAAGATTTTAATGATAAGTCAATCTGGAAAGAGTGGAGCGCTAGATTCTCTCTGAATCGGGTTGAACACATAAATTCATTTATGAAGTTTGTTCCTTGATTCAGGGATACACTTTACTTCCACGTCTTTCTTTGATGAAGTTAGTTAGTTAGTTAGTTGTTCTTCTGATTTAAAAATAAGATACTCCTCCTGCGCGAGAGAGTAGAGGATGAATAGAATGAGTAATAGATGATATTCAGGGTAAGATAGAAACAGAGTAGCAGATATCATGTAAGAATTAGTATGATAATGAAAGACATAATCTGTTTGACCAGAAACAGAGTTTGTTGTTAGTTTTCACATCAACAAAACAATGTATCTCATTCTGTTTTCATGAATAAAGATCGATGAAGTTCTGAGTTCAGCATCTGTGTAATCAGTAGATACTTGCTAAGGGGACCCACTTAGTAAGTATCTGTAGTTAATTAGTTAGATGTTCTTTTCTGCTGATATCTAGTTAGTTTTCATCTTTGAAGTTTTTATACAAATATAGTCTTATACTGCTCTTGCAGCATAGAGAGTCCATCCTTGTGACTGTTCCTACAACATAAGGCCAGTTCATGGTTTGTGCCTCAGTTGTAGCTATTACGGTTTCTGTTTTAATCAAGCATAGTTGAGTTAAAGAATTCTGCATTACCATTATGTGGCTTAGATAGAATTTCGTTCCAGTATGTATTTTTGCTAAGATTTGACCAAAACAAATTCCTAGTGCATATATTTTGCTGCACCATTTAAAGTCTACGTCCCCTGGTTTGACAAGTAAATGAACGTCCACAGAGAGATATTAGTCACCTGTCGAAATGTCTAATTCCTAGGAAAGTTTTACTGTGATATTCATATCCTTTTGTGAGTGCGAGCCATTTTTTGCACCGTTGCCAGGGATGGCGTCTAACTAGGAGTTTGACAAATTCATTTTCAGCATTAGTTTAGTCTGTTAGTCAAAAAATTTCAAAATCTTTCAAGCCATTACTCACCGTATTGCATGTATAGAAGAAGAAGAGACGCACTGGGAAGATTCCTCCCTAAAAATCTGTTTATTGAACTACCATTTGACCCAGCTGATAACGAACCTGAGGAAAATCCATTTGCTTTGCTAGTCCAGCACCCAGACATGGCAAATAATCCACCTAATAATCCACCTCCTGCATTTGAGTTTCCCATTATTCCCCAACAAGATACTGACAATCCTAAAAACATCCCCTCTTCCTTGCTTCCAAAGTTTTATGGCCTAGTCACAGAAGACCCAAAAACCTTTCTGTTTGAATTTGATGTCCTCTGTCGTAGTTATGACTACAACACAGATGCTCATAAATTGAAGCTATTTCCTTCCACTTTGAAGGAGGGAGCTCTCAGATGGTTCATGAGTCTGGGAAGAGGCATTGTAAATAGTTGGGCAGCCATGCAGACGAAATTCCTTGAAAAGTATAAGGAATATTGTAAGAGTGCCAGCAAAGGTGATGACATATTCTGAATTCAACAGAAGGAGGATGAAAGTCTGGAAGATTATATTTCAAGGTTTTTGTTTTCATTAAAAAGAAACTCAAACCATACTCCTAACGAGGACTCTCAGAAACTACTTTTTCTAAGGGGAATTAGTGATTCCTGTATTGACGCCCTGGACCTAGTGGGATGAGGTGATATAACTCAACTGCCTTGGGATGATATCCAGAAGATATGTCTTAACTACTCTCGAGCAATAGTTAAGAAAGGTCGAGGTCATCATGCTTCAATGGGGAAGTCTTCTTCTGGTGGAGTTTCCTGGATGGAGATCGCAAATCTGCTATCTGATTTCAAGCAGGACATCATTAATAATATGGCTACACAATTGGACACTATGCAAGCTCAGAATAAACATGCAGAAGTTGAGGTAGTTTTGGCTGAGTTCTGTCCATATTGTAGACAAAAGAAGCGTGATTGCAGATGCAAGATGGTGGCTAATTTGGAAGCCAGACAACTACCTACTGATTTCAAACCAGTGGAAGGTGATGATGATCAAGTGTTCGTTGTTGCACAAAGGAGACCATGGGCCCAAAGGCAAGGTATGCCTCAAGACCCTTTAACTTTTGATAATCCCTATTCTGGCTATAATAACCAATGGCAACAAGCATATGGACCACCACCACCATGGAATCCGCCTCAACCAAGTTGGCCTAATTATCAAACCCCACAGTGGCAATCTCCTCAAGGAGGTTGGCAGCAGCCACAAGGGCAATGGACCCCACCTTTAGGAAATTGGCAACAAAATCCTCAATGGAGAGGTCCTCAACAATGGCAAAACCAGTCTCCTGGGTTCCTGCAGCCTCCACAGCCACAACAACAGGCCCTTATGTTGCCTCCTGCAGCAACTACCACAAATCTTGGACCTCCAAAGCAAACGCCTATGCCTGCCCAGCTGTTGCCTAATCCCAATAATAAGCAACAGCAGCAGCCTCAACAGCCTGTGTATATTTTTGAAGCCAACCAATATCAAGCTTATGCCTTAAATGTTAATGACATCCATCTGAAGGTCTGGAACTACTTTACCTACTCCCAAACCACCTCTAATTACAGAAATATCTGATTCTCCCCTTGAAGAACCTAATGCACCTGTTGTTCCCACTGAGGATATGCCTTTACCCGATATAGTTTCTACGGAACCTATTTTGCAGAGACAAGATAAACCACCTTTTCCTATGAGGTTACAAAGTACTGAATCTAAACTCATGGAAGAACCCACTTTTGACATTCTAGATCAGCTCAAAAATGTGCAAATTCAAATCCCTTTGTTTCATGCTATTAAAGATGTTCCCATTTTTGGAAAAAGCTATTAAAGAAGCTTGTTTGAAGAAGCCTGGATGAAAGAAAAAGGATCCCCAAATAATTCATGTCTTAGGGAAATTGGCTGATATAATGTTGGGAAATGTAATCATTCCAAAGTATATTGACCCTGGAAGCCCTGTAGTACAGATACATATAAATGGTCAAGTTGTAAAAAATGTTTTGATTGATTTAGGAGCTGCCATCAATGTAATGACAAAGCATACTATGGACTCCTTGAATATTTCAAACATTAGGTCTACACAAACAATTCTGCAGCTTGCAGACAGCTCCACAGTTAAACTTGATGGGATGGTAGAAGATGTAATTGTCACTCTTGAATCTTGGGAGTATCCTGCTAATTTCACAATATTATTAGTTAAGGCAACTTTAGGAGGGTATCCAGTTATCCTTGGTAGGCCATGGTTAGCAACTGCTGATGCTTTTATAGGATGTCGTTCTGGAGATATGACCATTTCTGATGGGCAGTCCACAAAGAAATTGGCTTTGTATCCGCCTGCTAAACCTCAACCAAATTTGTCCCAACCTGTTTGGCCAGATGTGGGAGAAGAAACAGAAGAAGCCAATTCTTTGGCTCAATTAATGATGCTCCAAAATGATCCATTCTCTCAACTTCAAAGTGAAGATGCTTTGCTTTTTCAAATTCTGCAATTCAATCTTGATACAGATAGTTTATCTGATCCAAGTGACAGTCATCATCAATGTTTCCTGTAGCAGCTAGATTCCAAGAGTTCATTGCTTAAACTTCTGACAATTTTTCATAACCTGCTTCCACCAGAGGTACAAACATTACCTGTTGATTCTATAAGTAATCTTATTAAGTAGATAGAATTGTCTCCAGATCATTGTTTAAATGTTAATAGCAAGTTGTCTCAGTCTCAAAAGGTTGACTTATTAAAAATGCTCCAAGAATAGCATAAAGCTTTTACATGGGAATATGGGGACATGCAAGGAACAGATCCTCAAGTTTGTACTCATAGGATATATATCAAAGAAGATTGTTTACTAGTTAGACAACCTCAGAGAAGAGTAAATCCAGCACTTAGAAAAATAGTGAAAAATGAACTTCAAAAGTTGCTTGATGCTGGTTTTATTTACCCAATTTCTAACAGCCAATGGGTTTCTCCATTAGTCATTGTCCCCAAAAAAGGAGGAAAATGGAGAGTATGTGTACATTACAGAGAGTTGAACAATGCCACTAAAAAAGATCACTTTCCATTACCTTTTGTAGGCCAAGTACTAGACTCACTATCTGGCAAAAGATATTTTTCCTTCTTAGATGGTTATAGCGGGTATAATCAGATAAAAATTGCCCCTGAAGATCAAGACAAGACCACTTTTACCTGTCCATGGGGAACATTTGCTTATTCGGTCTTGCCTTTTGGCTTATGCAATGCACCAGCAACATTTCAGAGAGCAGTAATTAGTATATTTGCCGATATATCTCATGAATATATGAAGATTTATATGGATGATTTCACTACATATGGAGTCACATTTGAAGAAGCACTGGTGAATTTAGAAAAAGTATTAAAAAGGTGTAGAAAGAAAAATTCATCTCTAAATAGTGAAAAGTGTTTTTTAATGATGGAAGAAGGTATTGTTCTAGGTCATCATATTTCAAAGAATGGAATTCAGGTTGACCCTGCTAAAATTGAAGTTATTCAGAATTTACAAACTCCTGCAAAACAAAAAGATGTTAGAAGTTTTCTTGGTCATGCAGGTATTATAGAAGGTTTATAAAAGACTTTAGTAAATTGCCACCCACTTTATGCTTTGTTAACAAAGGATTCCCAATTTGAGGGACTAAGGCCTATGAAAGGAAAATCCTTCCCGGCAGCCTAGAGGACTTGCTTACTAAAGCCCCTTCAAGGTCCAAAATGGAACCCGCTTCTTTAACATACATACGATGCATCCATTTTGGTATAGGAGCAGCTTTTAAGTCAAAAAGAAAATTCAATTCGAGGATTCTATCTACTTTATTAGCAAAACCTTCAAGGTCCTAAGCTCAACTATACTATTACATAAAATGAATTGTTTGCAGAGTGTATGCTTTGAATAAATTTAGGCATTATGTCACAAAAAGTTATCGATATTCATTCACATTGACTATGCAAAGAATCAAGTACTTGATGAACAAACCCGCCATTTCGGGTAGATTGGCACGATGGTCTTATTGTTACAAGAATTTGATATCACAATTATTAACAACCGTGAAGAGCTAATGTTGTAGCCGACTTTATCAAGACTTCAATCAACTGCATCTCGAGGAACATGAGGTCATTGATGATAGATTTCCAGATGAACACTTGTTTGCCATTACCGCACATACACCTAGTATGCATATTGCTAATTATCCGCAAGAAACATAATACCACTCTCATTTTTCCCCAAAAAGAAGTTGTTGATAGAGAAAAAGTTTTAACTTCACTGATTGCAAATTGTCTGCTCTATATTGGCCCCTCGATCAAGTAATGCTTAAGATGTAAGAGAAGATGAGACTTATGATATCTTGTATGCTTGCCATGATGAACCATGTGGGGAATTTTGCGTTTGAAAAAGAATAGCAATGAAAGTTCTTACAACAAGGTATTACTGGCCAACATTACACAAGGATGTTGTGGCCTATACAAGGAAGTGTGACAGATGCCAGCGTATGGGAAGACCAACTAAGTCAGATGAAATGCCACTATATCTGTAGGTCATAGTCACCACTTTTGATAAATGGGGGATGAATTTTGTGGGGCCAATTGATCCACCATCAAACGGAAAGTCATGCATTCTAGTTTGCACAGATTATGTCACAAAATGGGTCGAGGTAAAAGCTATGACTAATGCCTGAGATAACAAAGTTGCTGAATTTTTGTATGAACAAATTTTCACAAGATTTGGAGTTCCTAGAGAGCTTGTAACTGAACAAGGAGCTCAGTTTATGTCAAATCTGATCACTGCACTTATGAATGACTATAAGATCAAACATAGGAAGTCCAACCCCTATCATCCTCAAGCCAATGGTCAGGCGGAGGTAACAAACAGAGAAATTAGGGCGATCCTCACAAAGACAGTGCAGATTTATAAGAAAGACTAGAGTAATAGACTTCCTGAAGCAGTTTGGGCTTACAGAACTACATGAAAAAAAAAACTGGGTTTACACCTTTTGAGTTGCTCTATGGGAAAATAGCTATGTTACCCATTGAATTTGCACATAAAACTTTGAGGACAGCTCTTGATCTCAACATGGACTTATCCGAAGCACAGAAGGATGGTCTCCTGCAGCTAAATACTTTGGACGAAATGAGAAAAGCCACCCTGCAGCATACAGAAGTAATCCAATAGCAGAGAAAGAAATGGCATGATCAGCACATCAAAACCAAAAAAAATTCTATTGGAGATTGGGCTCTGTTATATGATTCTAGGTACCAAGAAAACTAGGGTAAACTCACAACACGCTGGCTTGGCCCCTATGAAGTTGAAAATGTGTTTGACAATGGAGCTGTGCAGCTGGTCACAATTGATCCAGTCCGTTTCAAATTGCTCGTCAATGGCTACCGACTCCGACTGTACCATAAGCCAGTTTCCAAGGAAGACTTCATGAAGCAGTTCATTTACGTTTCGCCCGTTACTCTTCCTGCAGCTGAAGGCTCTAGCCTTTCTCCTGCAGCGTTCCCATAATTTTCAAAAAGCATGCCCATAATAAAGGTTTTCTTTTTAAGAAAACCCCTTTTTCTCCATTTTCATTTATCACCCCCATCTCACTTCTTTATCTTCCATCCATCCATCCCATCCATCCATTTTATTCGTACATTTCATCCGCCCACGTCACCCATCCACTTCATCCGTCCGCATCAACCTTAATTAAGATATCTTTCCAACTTGTCAATTCATGCAGCACCGTCATTTTTCTTCACACGTACGTGCAATTACTAAAGGTACGCCATATCTTTTTTATCACATATTTGATTTATTTCATTCTATTCAATTACTACTATGCATGTACTGGTCATTATCCCCTGAATCTCTACCTATTCTTTAGTACATGTGAGGACACATGTCATCCTTTAAGAAGGGGGCAGGGTAATCCATCTTTTGAAACCTGTCTTTTCGCCGCTGCCATAACTGCAAAATAATCTTTCTTTAATACATTTATGGTACTTTCCAAACGTGATTGCATGTCCTTCTTTAATGCATCTTTTCTTGCAAACTATGATTAAGACTGCTTGTTTAAAAAAGTTTATTTTTGGAAAAAAAGAAAGAAATGTGGCAACATGACAGAGAAAAACCAGAACAAAAAGGGAAATAAAGAATTTGAATCTTCAACAAGAAATTGAGTTCAGCTAGAAAAACTACAAACATGGGTGGTCAGTTGGTGCGACATGATCCTGTAGCTCATGAATTGTTATTGCAAAATCTGCAGAAAGTCCACGCATTCAGCCTCTGTGGATGGTTAAATTATTTTCTAAGTTTAAATGATTTTGATGAGGAGGCTGCGGGAGAATTTTTGATAACACTTTTTGAAGGGGAAACCACCGTATGGGGTCTAACAGTTGTTGCAACCGAAGACAAAATTGCTGAAGTAACCATTGGAGAAAATTTTTCTTCAGATGCTGCAGCTGCAAGGGCTGAGTTTTCAATGCCTGCTGATGGACCTCTGGAAGTCTCCAAGCAAGGATGCAAGCGTGTGTCACTGCCTCTTCCATATTCAGAGTATGCCACTTATATAATGAGGTATTTAACCTGTGAAGGTCATTTTTCCTACCTGCATTCTCATCATTTTAAATTATTAAGCCATATAAGGCATGGATTGGTTGTGAATGTTTTGAATTTCTTGTTAAAGTTTTTAGAGCAAAGTGCCCATGGAACTCAACAGGGGAAAGATAACTCTGTCACTCATCATGGCCTTATTAAATTACTAATTAAGCGCTCTTTGAGGGACGTCTCACCTCTCTCCTGGCAACAATTTGTTGCCCAAAAGAGTTTGCAACCTCCACAACCCCCTAGGGTAATTACCCCATGGCCTCAAAGAAAGAAGAAAGAAATTGCATCTACCAGTGGAATTGGGCAAGGGTCATCTACTCCTGTAGCACCTGATCCTATAGCTATCACAGCTGAATCCTCTGCTAGGGTACAAACTAGGTATGCTACTAGGAGGGAGAAAGAAAAAATAAAGGCAGAAGGGTCCCCAGAATCTGACCCTGTAGCAGTTTCTCCTATAGCAATAGCTGTTGATATTACCAGTTCACCGTCATCCTCTGGTAGGGCAGAGCCCCCTGAACAAACAAGAAAAAGAAAAGCTACCGGAACACCACCTGCAACTACATCAGTACCAAGAAGAGTTTCCACAAGGAAACAATCTAGGACCTCCCCTGTTTCACCGCAATCTAAGGTGATTGTAATTTCAGAGGGGTCTGTTGAATCTAAATTTAATGTTTCTCGGAATGAATCTGAGAATGCTGCTCAGAGTTCGCTCGTTCCTAAAAAGGAACAAGTAGAGACAAAAGAAGCAGGGCATAATGGGCATGAGTTGCCAAATCTTGATGATCTGGCTACTACTGCTATGCAATTCTCGGAGGAAGCACAGACTTCTCCACCGCAGCAACAAGAAGAATTTATCCTGCAGCAAGAACAAGAACAAGCTAAACAACTGAATGTGCCTAATGAAGTTGTATTTCATCTTGCAATGTGTAAAGCCATTGTTGTGTATAGGAGGACCTTTTTAATTGAGTTTCTGGAATATGTTAAAAATAATTAGGAAACAGTTACACTGCAAACTTTGATTTTTCGACACATAGCCTAGACTGACATGCAACAAAGTCTATGGCAAGTAGAAAAGAAGAAATTGAAAAAGAAAATTGAAAGTCAAAAACAGGAAATTGTTGAGTTGAAAGCAAAAATGGACGAAATGTTGAAGGTAACTGGTCAAATTATGGAATGCAGACCGCCACCCAGAGTTTATGCTCTATGCCTTAAAGAACAGTTTTTATGGTTTCAATTGATGAGAATTTTCAAAAACCAAGACCCTATAATTCATACTGCTAAAGCATTTTATGAAGCATATCAAGCAGCCCCTAACTGGTTAAGGAATTCTTTGTGTGAATTCTATTTGCATGGCTTTTTAATACCATTTGAAACAGAATGGAATCCTCTTCCATACATTGGTGATATTCATTTGAGAGCATTTATGTCATGGGCAGCAAATGAGGTGAATTATGGCAGGCAGTGGGAAACGTATGAGGAAATTGAGAAAACAGAGCATGTCCCATTACGCTCTCAAATTTCAAACCCACATGCAATGTTGAAAGATTGGTTTGCTTTGACATATGGTATTAATAATGTTTCAGCCAGAGCAAAAATATTTGACATCAGAAAGCAAGTATATGATGAATTCCAGGCACAACAATATTCATTTTGGAGATTAGCATATACTAGAAATGAGAAAAGATGGGAAAAATTAACTGTTGGGTTAAGAAAGTCAGAACCACATGGTCCCCTAAACTTTACAGCTGCACTCAAATGAACCAGCAGATATATTCAATTAGGACTTCAAACAAGATTTGAACTGTGGCTGCCACTGACATTCAGACCCCCTGTGCTAATGTGGCCCCTATATCCTCATCAGGCTACAAATCTTAACAATAAATTAGAAGACCAAAGATATGAAAGGTGTCGGGATTTCAGAGGATTCTATTATAGGTTTGTACATCCATTCCAGAGTCATATAGCCACTACTAACTTCAGAGAAACCACCAGGAAAGTTAATGCTGGAGGACCAGCATTAGGCTAAGTAGGGGGCAGTGATGAGCCTAAAATATGCTCATAATTTGATGTTATGATAAACTTTTAAATGACATTATTTTTGCTATTTCACGGCTGTTTAAACTTTGTTGAAACCTTTTGTGGGGATATCTTGTAGCAGGACACTTTTATATTTCTGCAGCCTATTGTGTTGACTTGATTGCATTTATTGCCCTGTTGACTCCCGAAAATGGCCGGTATATTGTATACAGTTTTTGAATGGTGAAGTAGATTTAAAATGTGTGATTAATGAATAGATATCGTGTATGTGCCATATGCCTTTTCTTGCGCGTCTGTTACCTTTTGTTTCACAGGTTGTTGAAGAATGATCGAGTCAAGCGCAGCCGATCTCGGCCTTGCAGTAAAGTCCATTTCCTACACGACTTTGAGGAAGCTCCGGCGAAGACTCTTTGACCGAAACTGATTTGGAAAGATTTTTAATGATAAGTCAATCTAGAAAGAGTGGAGCGCTAGATTCTCTCTGAATCGGGTTGAACACATAAATTCATTTATGAAGTTTGTTCTTTGATTCAGGGATACACTTTACTTCCACGTCTTTTTTTGATGAAGTTAGTTCGTTAGTTGTTCTTCTGATTTAAAAATAAGATACTCCTCCTGCGCAAGAGGGTAGTAGAAGATGAATAGAATGAGTAATAGATGATATTCAGGGTAAGATAGAAACAGAGTAGCAGATATCATGTAAGAATTAGTATGATAATGAAAGATAGAATCAGTTTGACCAGAAACAAAGTTTGTTGTTAGTTTTCACATCAACAAAACAATGTATCTCATTTTGTTTTCATGAATAAAGATCGATGAAGTTCTGAGTTTAGCATCTGTGTAATCAGTAGATGCTTGCTAAGGGGGCCCACTTAGTAAGTATCTGTAGTTAATTAGTTAGATTTTCTTTTCTGTTGATATCCAGTTAGTTTTCATCTTTGAAGTTTTTATACAAATTCAGTCTTATACTGCTCCTGCAGCATAGAGAGTCCATCCTTGTGACTGTTCCTGCAGCATAAGGCCAGTTCATGGTTTGTGCCTCAGTCGTAGCTATTACGGTTTCTATTTTAATCAAGCATAGTTGAGTTAAAGAATTCTGCATTACCATTCTGTGGCTTAGATAGAATTTCGTTCCAATATGTATTTTTGCTAAGATTTGACCAAAACAAATTCCTAGTGCATATATTTTATTGTGCCATTTAAAGTCTACGTCCCCTGGTTTGACAAGTAAATGAACGTCCATAGAGAGATATTAGTCACCTGTCGGAATGTCCAATTCCCAGGAAAGTTTTACTGTGATATTCATATCCTTTTGTGAGTGCGAGCCAATATGTATGCATGTTTTACTAATAATTATGTTACAATTTCCCCATTTTTCTATAATACTCAATGGCAGATAATGTAGTTGTTATAAAATTCCTCTATTTTTTAGCACACTACAAAGAAGGTGGGCATCAAAGCAAAATGAAATCCATGGCAGCTCAATGAATGTGAAAATCTATATTGGAAAAGGGAAGAATAAATTATGTAGCCATTCAGAATCTATACTGTCCTCTTCGTAAGGATTTCAAGTGAAATCAATTAGAGGGATTCAAAGGGGCTAATTGTACAAAACATGTATAGCACCAAAGATGCACAAAGTGTATATATGTTTCTACATATGTGTCACCATTCCATGCAAATAAAAATTTCTTTATTCGTTTAGGTTGACTAGAAAAGAGTATAAGTTGAATTTTTAATTCACAGCTCAATTCTTATGAAAATTGATTTGTGTATGATTGTTTATATAAAGCAACAAATATATAGAGGGTATGTAGCCATGGAGGGATGGGAAAATTGATTGTATAAAAGAGGAGAATATAAATATGTTAAACAAACCTTGTTTACAATTAGAGCTATGGGTGTCTTTCTGACACCAATTGTAGAATACATGGATTGCATTTTTTCTTGTTGATCTATCTTTGTATTGAGAGCAACATCATACAATTCCAAAGAAACATTTTGTATTGTTATAAAAAAATACATGTGGGAAATTAGGTAAGTAAGCAATGGGGAAAAGGCATTGTGGAATGGCCCACTACAAGAACATAAGTGAAAGTGTCGTAGGCTGCAAATGGCGGCAACTACGGAGATCTCCAAATCAGCACACAAGTGAGGTGCATATCAATTTCTTTGATAGGTTTGATATGAAACAAACACCAGAGTTTGTCATTTCAGAACACAACCAAAATAGGTGAAATCATTATAGTAGAACAATTAATATTATCAAAGTTGGCATATGAGCAAACACCTACCATTTTGTGTCTATTGAGTGAGGCACAATGAGGAAACCACAAAGGAAATAAACTCCATGGTCATTGTGGACATGCTCGAGCAAGCTAGGAAAAATAACATGTAATTTTATCATGTATCATGGAAAAGAAAATTGATGTACACAACACTATATATATTTATGAATGTAATATATAGGAAGAGTGATACAGGGAAACAACAGGAAAAGAATTTTGCAAGAAAACATTTGTAGCAATTTGAATCAAATAAAGCTAATAGAAAAGATAACAAGAAAACATTTAAATTTGTGGAAGGAAAGCACGAAGGAGGAATGTGAGAAGTGAACATATAAAGGTTTTCATAATAGAAAACACAACATCATTGGAGGATTTCAAACTTATTAATCAAATGGAAGAAATTTTTTTTTTAGAATACATCTACAACATGTGCATATAAAGTTTTATATATTTGAATGTTGCAAAGACATTATTTACTTATAAAACTTTTGTTTTCTAGTTATTGTTGGTTCCAATCTATGTGCATCTTAGACAGCTAGAGTTATTTGTATTTGCATATCTATTAATGTGTAACAACTGTAACTATATCTTTACACCATTGTATGTTAAAATCAGTTGTAAGAGAATTTTAGGTATGCCAATAAATAGTTGACTTCATGAAATTTTAAAACACGTAAATAAACATGGGAAAATGGAATATACAAAAGAGTGTATTGGTTTGAATGCTATATAGTAAAAGCATCGCTAAACAAAATCTTAGACGAAGAAGTTCACAATTTAATAGAATAGAATCATCAAAACATGGAATTGGCATGTACAAGTTGTGGCATCTAGTTATTTGTGTGTGGTATCTTTGTGCATCTTTGGCACTATACCCATTTTACACAAATTATTACTTGGTATGGTTTTTAAAGATACGGCTTAGAAAAGGTTTGAAGAGGCGATGGCACACAAGTTGAGGTAGACACAAGAATAATTATCCTAGAGCCCTTTTTGTTTGTCAGCCTATCGGTTGGAACTAGAAGCACTTGGAAAGGCTTGCAATTGCTCGAGGCATGTTTCTTCACTATAGCGACGAGCAGTGCACTTGTTGGTTCCAAGCCTAGAGTATCTCCCAAATGAGAAAGGTGGATCAATACGAAGTCTTTCAATTGATTTTACACGTGAAATGGTTGTAAAAGTCAACCCTTGCCTCTCTTTGGTACCTATGTTTATTTTTGCTCTATCTAATGTTAAGCCCTATGATTTATATATTGTGATTCCCCATGCCATAGTGAGTGGAATTTTTGTTCGACTCCCCTGACTTATAATTGGGATGGGGATGTCTCTTGGATGTTCTAGGTCCCATGGTGGGCCAATGTAATTTTGGAAGTGAACAACAACATAGTTAGGTGGGTTTGGCAGTTTAGAATCTAGATTGTACACAATATCCATAACAACACCAAGGGATCCATTGATGAGGCCAACTTGAATCCACAAATTTGTTGTTAGCATCACCTATTCACCAGCACAAAGTAGCAATTTTGGGAGAAGTTGGTCATCATCTTCTTGATCAGATCCCTATTGTTGAGCCATCTAAGCAATGCTAATTGCTAAATTGGTAGATTTAATTGTTTGATCATTTTTTTGTTGTGGACTGCGACCAAGTCATTTGTCACAAACAAATGTGTAACAACATCAAATTTTTGTCTTTCTATGGCTGAGAGCGTTTTATTTTTTTTGTTTCATAAGCTCTTCCCAATCATTGTGGAGAGCCTCCACATTTCTTATATGAAGAAGGATTTCACAAAACTTTCGTTGTGAAGGGCTATCTCCTTTTTCGCGAAAGATAGTGTCTAGGGTTATTGAGACCATGAAAGTGTGCCACAAAGCTACAATCGATAAGGATGAAGCATAAATAGGTGTATCCATGACAGGTGGCAACTAAGCAAGATCACCAACAAGGATCATAGAAACACTACCAAATGGCTCTATCTGCTTATCTAGGAATGCTTGGTGTAATCGGCTATCTATTTTCAATAGCAATTTTGGGCCTAGAAAACTCATTTCATTGATCAATATGTATTGAATATACTTAAATTATTTTTGGAATAATGTCAATTGTTTCCGTTGCAAAGGACTCATATCCTTTATGGGAATCCAAAGCATTGTATGGATTGTAGAGGCACATATGTTGTATGTAGTGACTCTTGTAGGAGCCAATGTGAGCAAGCAGCTATTGGGCCTAGTAAAAGAGGTGTTCATTTGTTGTCGAATATAATTTATGAGGAAGGATTTTCCAGTGCCAACTATCCCTTGAATAATCATGTGGAGAGGGGATTTGGGTGAAGGCTGCATATAGTGGATTTAAATCATGTCAAGGGCCAATCGCTGCTTCAGTGAAAGTTGATGGGTTGACATATCTACACGAATGAATTAAACTATAGCTTTCTCACATTGTGCCTTTCTTGATGAGATGAACTGCAAAGCAATGTTTTGGAGATCTTCAAGAACACATGTGGTTTGGATTTCATGGACGGTTCATATCAAAATCCTGCCTACCCAATAGTGGAAGCTGATTTATACTAAAGTTAGTAGTAGAACCAAGCCGAGAGAAAACTTCCCATTGAGATTCATCCATAGAAGGATGATGATTCAAATCATTAGTATCACTATCATCCTATTCTTCAATTGTGGATGTAACTGGAACTCTATTAACATGCCAAGGATGATAACCAACTATTTTAAAAAGTTTCCAATATTCTATTATATGTTCTCTTTGAAGACCTATATCTGTTTGTATGTGCTGGAAAGGTTTGTATAACATAAGTTCAGTCCAACAAAATGTCTCAAATATCTCTGTATCTTCAATAGGAGTAGTCTTTAATAATAGGCAAATAAGGACAACTGCAAGCTGGAGCCTTGGTTTCCATTTATCCTTTTTGTGTTGCTGCAAGTGTGTATATAGGCAGACCGAGTGAATAAGGGATAAAGAAAATAGCTCTAGAAGCCTTTGCATATAGCAATGCATATAGTTTGTTGGCAACTCTTCATCAGTATCATCTCTGTTTATATGAAACCATGTCTTTTTGCAAACATTCAACTGAACGTATCATCGACTTGAAGTAAGAAGAGGCAATTTTTGTAACATATGACACGTCTCTTGTATAGAGATGTCACGTTCCACAAGCATATTCATCATGAATTTTTGGTATGCAACCGGCGCTCTATCCTCAACTATATTTTTATTTGCAACTAGATTTTCAACATATAATCTAGACAATTTTCTTTTTTTTCTTAGATTTACCTACATATTTAGAAATATAATTCAAAAAAAATTTCCTAGAAACAACTGGCTGGAAATCAACATTGGCATGCCAAATTGCAAGCATAATTAGGCTGTGAATATTTAAGTGATCATCATTTCTTGCTGGTTTTTTGGATTTGTTAGAGTCAACATCAAATGTCAATGTAGAGGTAAGTTGTTGTTTCCATGGTTCTTTATACCAACATTGCAATTTCTCTCCTTTTCTTCTTAAACAAGTATATTCAGAGCATTGTGTGTGCCTTTTAACTATGTTTAGCAACTATTCATAATCTATGATTAGATTATTGGTCAAGATCTAGCTCATGGTAAGCAAGAACAAGTTTTCTTCAGAGAAATGATACATTATAAGCAATCTTTTGTGTAGGGAAATGTGGATTCCAAGCTGAAACATATCTATAAAAAAAGTGCCTTGCTATGGTGAGATCATGGTCATTGGACCAATCAAGAGTATCCATGTCAGGAGCTTCTGAAAGCCATAGAAAACCATTCACATGTGTAGAGCCATGATGCTACCATTCATATCTATACGAATAATCTTTTGCATGCAAAAGCTTTTCAATCACCTCTTCATGGAAAATTGAGAATATATGATGCAAATATAAAGATGTTATATGTGGATTATGAACAACACTATCTATTAGCGTGTTTTTTGAAGGCTCCATCGCTAAACAAGATGCAATAGAGAAATTTTTTTTGTAGGTCATCCCATTTTATATCTCCACAACTCAAAGTGAAAAAAAGGGTGGGTGTACCAAGTTGTTCAATCGTAGTTGTTAGCTACACCCAACAAGAGCTCCAAAAAGAGTGGGTCACACACAACGAAGCTCCAAATCGCATCAACTAATTGGCTAGTTGGTGGTCGGGAGTAGCTTGAAGTTGTTGCCTCAAAGCAGTCAACGACCTAGGGATTCTATCCTCCACATCTACTTTAACAAAAACAAAGAAAATTTGTTGGTTGCAATGTCTCATAATCAAGTTGTAGAGAAAATATCTAAACCTAACATGTTTGCCAAACCTGTGGTCAAATATCTCAATAGGTGGAGGGCATATTCATGCAAGTGAATTTTAATATTTCTCAGTTGAAGGGGAAGCGCTGCTCTAATGGGGAACAATGTTGGAAAGGCCATTGAAAATAAACCTTCAGTGTTGTATTCATTAACAAGAGAAGAGCTAACTTTAGGCCAAGATAAGATATTTTGGTCTTTTTTACCAATTTTAAAGATGTCTTTTATTTCTTGTAGCTCTCGTCTACCATTTGGTAAGTAAGGAATAAATGATGCAAATTTTGAAGAGCCATTTTATTCTTTTCCAACATTTGTTGAGCTAGTTGATGGCATTAGGTCTTCGCCTGAAACTTACTCTATTGTATGCAACAAACTGGACACATCAACAACAACATTGGGTAACATATTAAGAGCCTCAACATCAATCTCAACATCATTGTAGTATTTGTCATATTGGATTTTGTATTTCAATGCATCCATGACATGATGTTTATTATCATAACAATCATAATTGTCACCTTCAATAGTGGTCCTACGAACAATAACGACCTCAAGGTCTTGCAAACGACACGAAAAAAGTTTTGTGATGCTTGAGATATCCTAAGGGAAGCTTATCATGTGAACACTATATTTAAATTGGCCTCCTCTAGTGTGGGTGACCTGTAAAACTGGAGCCACCCTATCAATAAGCATCTCTTCAACTTGTGTTAACTTTTTGAGTAACAATGGTTGTGGGCCTGGATCTATTCCATTTCTGGAGTTGAACTGATGGGCACCTTTTTCATAATAACACCTTACACATATGGCTTTTGACCCTAACATTCAAGTGTGCATCCCTATGTAGCTTTCCCTACATAATTGGAAAAAAGAAACATTGGAGAACATATCTATACGATGTCAAAATCGCTTTACCACAACATGATAGCTATTGTTGAATATTTCTTTGAGGCATTGTTCATGTGTTCATGCAATAGAGGAGCTCCTTTGAGATTGTATACAAGGGTTGCCATTTGCCATTGGAGTTTCGTGCTACAAGGGAGCATTGTTACCATTTTCATGTGTAGATGTGCTTGTTGTAGCTATCCTTTTTTGTAATTATTTTTTGTGATGCTTCATGGATATTTCCTCTCTATGCTCCCTATAATACAAATAGTTTCGTTGCTATTTTTTACCCTTTCTAAATTCAACAATTGATTGGGTTGTGCAACTTGACTCTGCTCGTACAACCTACGAGTATAGATACAAGCTCAATTACATTAGGATATATGAATATACATATATACCCATACATACATTGAAAGTGGCAATTATACATAAACATATAACAAAATATATATGTCTATCCATCTGTATATGAATCAATATCTATGAATGACCAAAAAAGGAATAACATAGGTTGAACATTAGGAAATATTAAATTCTAGTCAAATATACATAGAGGACTTTGGAACCTCAGGACAAGGAGGGTTGGATAGTAAGTCTATGCTTGTGTGAGGCTTAATGCATCTTGTCGTTGCTACGCAATGGGGGAAAGCAAAGCAAAGTAAATATGATCGAGCAGAGTAAATGCAATATTGAATGTTTCAATCTCACAAACTATGCTTTGATTAAGATGCATTTCCAAAGCAATCATTGTGGCATTAATTTCGTATTATTTGGGAAAAATCTACTCTCTACATATCTAATCTATGATATTGTAGTATTTATTTTTGTATATACATAGACATACACATATGCATATACATATGCATATACATACACATGCATATACATACACATATACATATACATATACATACATGCATACACATACATACATGTACATATATAACCATATACATACATATACATATACATATATACATATATACATACATATACATATACATATATACATACATATACATATATATATATATACATAGACATATATACACATATACATACATATACATATACATGTAAAATATTAATTGTTGCAGTGTCAAAAATTATACTTTCATTAGGTTGCACTATCAAAAGAGTCATTGTGCCATTTATTTCATAAAAAAAGTGCAAAATATGTTGTCCTCATATCTGATCTATCATATTGTAATATTTTTTTTCGCATGCCCATAGACATACACATATGCATATACAAATGCATATACATATACATACACATATTCATATACATATGCATACATGCATACATATACATACATATACATATACAAACATACACATACATATACATATACGTATACATATATATATATATATATACATATATATATATATAGATAAATACATAGATATACATGTATATATACATAGACATATATACAAATATACATACATATACATATACATATACATACACATACACATATACATATATATACATACATATACATATAGATATACATATACATCAAAGCAATCCTTTTATATGTTGGAAAATAGGAATACATAACTAGTTCCACATGTATATGCTTTGTCAAGATGGCCATGTAGATGTACACCTAGAAGAGAAGAGAGTTGGAAACAATAACACCAAATTTGCAACAAGTACAAGATAAAGCAAAACCATACTTATGGGATCAGGATCTAAAGGCCGGGGGGCCATGCCCTTAGATCCAAACTCTATGGAGAGACCAACAAGGGCTAGCAAGAAATCAATATTGGGGGCCTCTGCAAACTCATCCACAAAGCCCACTTCCATAGACATACTTCTACAAGCTTATTTGTAGTGAAACAATGTTGCAATTTGAGCTCACTAATTGACAACTCTATTTCACACTTAGAAAAAAAGATCAGTGTACTATAGCATCCAAATGCTAACTAGTACACAACTTGCAAATATCAATTTATAAACATTCCACTTTTAATATTGTTTAAAGAAGATGAGATACGATAAGAAGAATACAAATCCACTTTTAATGGTATGCAAATAGCAGGGGATACATCAAGAAGAAAAATAATAATAAATGCAAATACATATACCTTCATATGTATCTCTCTATCTTTCAGGATGCTTATATGTGTGTGCATGAAGGATTTTATTTTTTCTATATATATGTATTTACACAGATTGTAAATTTTACTATGTTATGGAAAGAATCATATGGTGCAATAAGCTGTCCAAAAATGTGTATAACATCACAACCTTAATTGTAGATTTGGCCTAGGTTGCTTGTTATTCAATATTATGGGAAAAATATTTATGCATAACACCAATGCATAACGACTTACGGATTCCATAGCATAGCAGTTTGGTAAACCTCTATTTTGTTAGACAAGAGAGCCAAGGAAGACGATTCTTACAATACTATAATTCTAAAGCAACACCGCTATGGCTCTTTTGGCAATGCAAATTAATCAATATATTTTCCTTCCTTTCTAACAAAAGAAACAACAACCATTATTGAAGAATCAAACATATGTCGTGCTTCAATCTTTTCCTAATAGTTCTTTTATGATTTGCCTATCTATCTATAATATTTAATGGAAAATAATGGATCTTCAATGTAGAATATATGCATGTATATATGTGTACAAATAATTAAGTACATATATGTATTGAAGTTTCCCTTTATGAACACATTTACAAACACACACATATAAGCATATATATGTATCCATATGTACATATGTACATATATGTGTCTATATGCATAGGACTATATCTAAATACATGTGTATAGTATATTTTTTTATCACCATTTAACTCTTGAGCTTGGAATTTATGAAGACAAGAAACATCCAAAAAAAATTTCCCCTCAATTAACCAATTGGGAAGGCTACAAATTCAAACCTTTTTGGTTTCTTATACCATATCATCTACTCCAAAGTTCGACATTAGTATAGGAAAAAAAAGGGTTGAATTTGAAGTCTTCTCAACTAGTCAGCTCAGGGAAAATCTAGTCTAGATGCTTACTTGCATTTTGGGGACCCTACATCTTTTTATGTAAAAATAATCTTGCCGATTTATTTGAACTTATAGGTAGAAAACAAAATTTGAAACATATTGATAGAAGATTAAATCTACATCCTTTACAGGAAAATATCGAAGATAAATAGAGAATTGTATAACAGGTATCCGACACATCCTTTACTGGTTTCTCATTTTAAAATTCAAGCAACATTATTTCCCACTAAATATTATAGACAAAATCAATAAATTGCAAAACAACTATTAAAAGAAAAGTTAAAAATCATAGCTAGATCACAGATGAGTTGGAACCCACACTAAAAATTCTCATAGAAGGAAAGTAGGCTATGTAAAACTTGGTTTGTCAATTCAAATTTGAAGCTACATTGTTTGGTATGAAACCCATATTAAATAAAACTCATAAATCCAATAACCACTGGTCAATAATCTACACAACCTCCCCACAATAGCAAAAGCTTAATCAACAATTCAAGCTACATTAGTTGGCAATAATTTTTACAGGCAAATAAAGAATTTTCAAAAGAGCTATTTCATAACAAATCCTCTTGTTGGCCAAGCCAACGGGGAGCACGTTCGAAAGCTCAAACAGATAAATTAAACAGATAAAAGAGATATTAGAAACAATAACACTTACCAACTTCCAAACTAATTTTGTATCCATCATGTTGATAATCTACAAATGGTCCTATGTTAATGCATCCAACAACACAGATGCAAATAGATAACCAAAACAATAAATGCAGGGCAATAAAAAATACTAACCCTAAGCATATCTATTGAGCAAACAAACAAGGTTCCACTACAATTCCTCCTATGGTTCAACATTAGGGAACTATGCTCTTGAAACCTTGATTTTCACATAATGGACCTTGTGGAATGGAAAGGAATTGAGACATAGACATTTAGTTTGAAAACTAAGCAAGAAGTGTGTTTGTGGTAAAAGCAAGTCATTAACCAAGATTAACTCAAATTGAATCCCACACAAGTTCTTGGCATCTTTTGGTCATATGGTTTTCATGCAAACATTGGTCTTTTGGTTTGAACCACTCTTAGAGAAAAGCATGTCCTTCAATATCTTGGTCTAGTAAACAAAGTCTCTCTAAGTCTCTTAGAATAAAAAAAAAAACTTTCATCCATCTCCCAAAGATCAAAATCAAAATCACCTCATAAACAATTCTTGGAAATCTTGAAAAAATCCCTCATGCTAAACTTTGGGAAAATCATTTGAACCAAATCAAAATCATTTCATTCAAATGATTAGATGTGTGTAGATGAATCCTTCTCCACATATTTGATCAAATTATCAAACCTTGTGAACAAATTCATCCCTTGATGAACATCCAACATCGTGGGATTTAGGAGTTCATTATCAAAATTATCTTGTTTGCTTAGGTGTGTCTAGATGAATCCTTCTTCTCAAACCTAGACAAATTAGCATCTTCTAAACAATTTAATTCTAGGACAACATCCAACCTCTTAGAGTTTTCACTATACAAATCAAATCAAAACATCAATCCAAGTCCTAAAGTTTAGAATCCTCTTCAAGGTTTCCTAAAGAGTTCCAATCATTCACCAATCATCCATCTTACATATCTCATCACCGTCATTTTGATCCTTAAAATCTTAGACTTTCTTTTTTGTACCTAGAGTTTAGATCTATCCAAAGAATTAGAGGTTCACCTCCCACATTCTTGAAAATTGATCCTTATTTTATCGTCCAAACTAGACCTCAACACAAGAAGAATATGGAATATAAAATTTATCCATACATCATAAGCGGTCTAAACCAACCAAACTATCAAAGCCTTATAATGCCAGTTGATTATCAACACTCACATTTATACAATCAGTACATGGGATCATTATCTCCTACAAACCTCGATGGTACAAATG
>VDFB02193867.1:567857911-567876590 GCA_007258455.2 Sequoia sempervirens | reverse complement strand
TTGTGTAATATTGGCCAGTAATACCCTGTTGTAAGAACTTTCATTGCTATTCTTTTTGCTGCAAAATGCCCCCCACATGGTTCATCATGGCAAGCATGCAAGATATCATAAGTCTCATCTTCTCTTACACATCTTCGCATTACTTGATCAGGGCCAATATAGAACAGACAATTTGCAATCCAGGTAAAGTTAAAACTTTTCTCTATCAACAACTTCTTTTTTTGGGGAAAAATGAGCTGGTATTATGTTTGCTGCCAGATAATTAGCAATGTCTGCATACTAGGGTGTATGTGCAGTAATGGCAAACAAGTGTTCATCTGGAAATCTATCATCAATGACCTCATGTTCCTCAGATGCAGTTGATTGAAGTCTTGATAAAAATTCAGCTACAACATTAGCTCTTCCTGGTTTGTTAATAATTGTGATATCAAATTCTTGTAACAATAGGAGCCATCGTGCCAATCTACCAGAAATGGCAGGTTTGTTCATCAAGTACTTGATTGCTGCATGGTCAATGTGGACGAATATCTGATAACCTGTGACATAATGCCTAAATTTATTCAAAGCATACACTACTGCAAGCAATTCATTTTATGTAATAGTATAGTTGAGCTTAGGACCTTGAAGGTTTTTGCTAATAAAGTAGATAGAATCCTCAATTGAATTTTCTTTTTGACTTAAAACTGCTCCTATACCAAAATCAGATGCATCAGCATGTATGTTAAAAGGCAGGTTCCATTTTGGACCTTGAAGAAAAGGGGCTTTAGTAAGCAAGTCCTCTAGCTGCAGGAAGGATTTTTCATAGGCCTTGGTCCACTCAAATTGGGAATCCTTTGTTAACAAAGCATAAAGTGGACTGGCAATTTTACTAAAGTCTTTTATAAACCTTCTATAATACCCTGCATGACCAAGAAAACTTCTAACATCTTTTTGTTTTGCAGGAGTTTGTAAATTCTGAATAACTTCAATTTTAGCAGGGTCAACCTGAATTCCATTCTTTGAAATATGATGACCTAGAACAATACCTTCTTCCATCATTAAAAAACACTTTTCACTATTTAGAGATGAATTTTTCTTTCTACACCTTTTTAATACTTTTTCTAAATTCACCAGTGCTTCTTCAAATGTGACTCCATATGTAGTGAAATCATCCATATAAATCTTCATATATTCATGAGATATATCGGCAAATATACTAATTACTGCTCTCTGAAATGTTGCTGGTGCATTGCATAAGCCAAAAGGCAAGACCGAATAAGCAAATGTTCCCCATGGACAGGTAAAAGTGGTCTTGTCTTGATCTTCAGGGGCAATTTTTATCTGATTATACCCGCTATAACCATCTAAGAAGGAAAAATATCTTTTGCCAGATAGTGAGTCTAGTACTTGGCCTACAAAAGGTAATGGAAAGTGATCTTTTTTAGTGGCATTGTTCAACTCTCTGTAATGTACACATACTCTCCATTTTCCTCCTTTTTTGGGGACAATGACTAATGGAGAAACCCATTGGCTGTTAGAAATTGGGTAAATAAAACCAGCATCAAGCAACTTTTGAAGTTCATTTTTCACTATTTTTCTAAGTGCTGGATTTACTCTTCTCTGAGGTTGTCTAACTAGTAAACAATCTTCTTTGATATATATCCTATGAGTACAAACTTGAGGATCTGTTCCTTGCATGTCCCCATATTCCCATGTAAAAGCTTTATGCTATTCTTGGAGCATTTTTAATAAGTCAACCTTTTGAGACTGAGACAACTTGCTATTAACATTTAAACAATGATCTGGAGACAATTCTATCTACTTAATAAGATTACTTATAGAATCAACAGGTAATGTTTGTACCTCTGGTGGAAGCAGGTTATGAAAAATTGTCAGAAGTTTAAGCAATGAACTCTTGGAATCTAGCTGCTACAGGAAACATTGATGATGACTGTCACTTGGATCAGATAAACTATCTGTATCAAGATTGAATTGCAGAATTTGAAAAAGCAAAGCATCTTCACTTTGAAGTTGAGAGAATGGATCATTTTGGAGCATCATTAATTGAGCCAAAGAATTGGCTTCTTCTGTTTCTTCTCCCACATCTGGCCAAACAGGTTGGGACAAATTTGGTTGAGGTTTAGCAGGCGGATACAAAGCCAATTTCTTTGTGGACTGCCCATCAGAAATGGTCATATCTCCAGAACGACATCCTATAAAAGCATCAGCAGTTGCTAACCATGGCCTACCAAGGATAACTGGATACCCTCCTAAAGTTGCCTTAACTAATAATATTGTGAAATTAGCAGGATACTCCCAAGATTCAAGAGTGACAATTACATCTTCTACCATCCCATCAAGTTTAACTGTGGAGCTGTCTGCAAGCTGCAGAATTGTTTGTGTAGACCTAATGTTTGAAATATTCAAGGAGTCCATAGTATGCTTTGTCATTACATTGATGGCAGCTCCTAAATCAATCAAAACATTTTTTACAACTTGACCATTTATATGTATCTGTACTACAGGGCTTCCAGGGTCAATATACTTTGGAATGATTACATTTCCCAACATTATATCAGCCAATTTCCCTAAGACATGAATTATTTGGGGATCCTTTTTCTTTCATCCAGGCTTCTTCAAACAAGCTTCTTTAATAGCTTTTTCCAAAAATGGGAACATCTTTAATAGCATGAAACAAAGGGATTTGAATTTGCACATTTTTGAGCTGATCTAGAATGTCAAAAGTGGGTTCTTCCATGAGTTTAGATTCAGTACTTTGTAACCTCATAGGAAAAGGTGGTTTATCTTGTCTCTACAAAATAGGTTCCGTAGAAACTATATCGGGTAAAGGCATATCCTCAGTGGGAACAACAGGTGCATTAGGTTCTTCAAGGGGAGAATCAGATATTTCTGTAATTAGAGGTGGTTTGGGAGTAGGTAAAGTAGTTCCAGACTTCAGATGGATGTCATTAACATTTAAGGCATAAGCTTGATATTGGTTGGCTTCAAAAATATACACAGGTTGTTGAGGTTGCTGCTGTTACTTATTATTGGGATTAGGCAACAGCTGGGCAGGCATAGGCGTTTGCTTTGGAGGTCCAAGATTTGTGGTAGTTGCTGCAGGAGGCAACATAAGGGCCTGTTGTTGTGGCTGTGGAGGCTGCAGGAACCCAGGAGACTGGTTTTGCCATTGTTGAGGACCTCTCCATTGAGGATTTTGTTGCCAATTTCCTAAAGGTGGGGTCCATTGCCCTTTTGGCTACTACCAACCTCCTTGAGGAGATTGCCACTGTGGGGTTTGATAATTAGGCCAACTTGGTTGAGGCGGATTCCATGGTGGTGGTGGTCCATATGCTTGTTGCCATTGGTTATTATAGCCAGAATAGGGATTATCAAAAGTTAAAGGGTCTTGAGGCATACCTTGCCTTTGGGCCCATGGTCTCCTTTGTGCAACAACGAACACTTGATCATCATCACCTTCCACTGGTTTGAAATCAGTAGGTAGTTGTCTGGCTTCCAAATTAGCCACCATCTTGCATCTGCAATCACGCTTCTTTTGTCTACAATATGGACAGAACTCAGCCAAAACTACCTCAACTTCTGCATGTTTATTCTGAGCTTGCATAGTGTCCAATTGTGTAGCCATATTATTAATGATGTCCTGCTTGAAATCAGATAGCAGATTTGCGATCTCCATCCAGGAAACTCCACCAGAAGAAGACTTCCCCATTGAAGCATGATGACCTCGACCTTTCTTAACTATTGCTCGAGAGTAGTTAAGACATATCTTCTGGATATCATCCCAAGGCAGTTGAGTTATATCACCTCATCCCACTAGGTCCAGGGCGTCAATACAGGAATCACTAATTCCCCTTAGAAAAAGTAGTTTCTGAGAGTCCTCGTTAGGAGTATGGTTTGAGTTTCTTTTTAATGAAAACAAAAACCTTGAAATATAATCTTCCAGACTTTCATCCTCCTTCTGTTGAATTCAGAATATGTCATCACCTTTGCTGGCACTCTTACAATATTCCTTATACTTTTCAAGGAATTTCGTCTGCATGGCTGCCCAACTATTTACAATGCCTCTTCCCAGACTCATGAACCATCTGAGAGCTCCCTCCTTCAAAGTGGAAGGAAATAGCTTCAATTTATGAGCATCTGTGTTGTAGTCATAACTACGACAGAGGACATCAAATTCAAACAGAAAGGTTTTTGGGTCTTCTGTGACTAGGCCATAAAACTTTGGAAGCAAGGAAGAGGGGATGTTTTTAGGATTGTCAGTATCTTGTTGGGGAATAATGGGAAACTCAAATGCAGGAGGTGGATTATTAGGTGGATTATTTGCCATGTCTGGGTGCTGGACTAGCAAAGCAAATGGATTTTCCTCAGGTTCGTTATCAGCTGGGTCAAATGGTAGTTCAATAAACAGATTTTTAGGGAGGAATCTTCCCAGTGCGTCTCTTCTTCTTCTATACATGCAATACGGTGAGTAATGGCTTGAAAGATTTTGAAATTTTTTGACTAACAGACTAAACTAATGCTGAAAATGAATTTGTCAAACTCCTAGTTAGACGCCATCCCTGGCAACGGTGCAAAAAATGGCTCGCACTCACAAAAGGATATGAATATCACAGTAAAACTTTCCTAGGAATTAGACATTTCGACAGGTGACTAATATCTCTCTGTGGACGTTCATTTACTTGTCAAACCAGGGGACGTAGACTTTAAATGGTGCAGCAAAATATATGCACTAGGAATTTGTTTTGGTCAAATCTTAGCAAAAATACATACTGGAACGAAATTCTATCTAAGCCACATAATGGTAATGCAGAATTCTTTAACTCAACTATGCTTGATTAAAACAGAAACCGTAATAGCTACAACTGAGGCACAAACCATGAACTGGCCTTATGTTGTAGGAACAGTCACAAGGATGGACTCTCTATGCTGCAAGAGCAGTATAAGACTATATTTGTATAAAAACTTCAAAGATGAAAACTAACTAGATATCAGCAGAAAAGAACATCTAACTAATTAACTACAGATACTTACTAAGTGGGTCCCCTTAGCAAGTATCTACTGATTACACAGATGCTGAACTCAGAACTTCATCGATCTTTATTCATGAAAACAGAATGAGATACATTGTTTTGTTGATGTGAAAACTAACAACAAACTCTGTTTCTGGTCAAACAGATTATGTCTTTCATTATCATACTAATTCTTACATGATATCTGTTACTCTGTTTCTATCTTACCCTGAATATCATCTATTACTCATTCTATTCATCTTCTACTACCCTCTCGCGCAGGAGGAGTATCTTATTTTTAAATCAGAAGAACAACTAACTAACTAACTAACTTCATCAAAGAAAGACATGGAAGTAAAGTGTATCCCTGAATCAAGGAACAAACTTCATAAATGAATTTATGTGTTCAACCCGATTCAGAGAGAATCTAGCGCTCCACTCTTTCCAGATTGACTTATCATTAAAAATCTTTCCAAATCGGTTTCGGTCAAAGAGTCCGCGAGCTTCCTCAAAGTCGTGCAGGAAATGGACTTTACTGCAAGGCCGAGATCGGCTGCGCTTGACTCGATCATTCTTCAACAACCTGGGAAACAAAAGGTAACAGATGCGCAAAAAAAGGCATATGGCACATACACGATATCTATTCATTAATCACACATTTTAAATCTACTTCACCATTCAAAAACTGTATACAATATACCAGCCATTTTCGGGAGTCAACAGGGAAATAAATGCAATCAAGTCAACACAATAGGCTGCAGAAATATAAAAGTGTCCTGCTACAGGATATCCCCACAAAAGGTTTCAACAAAGTTTAAACAGCCGTGAAATAGCAAAAATAAAGTCATTTAAAAGTTTATCATAACATCAAATTATGAGCATATTTTAGGCTCATCACATATATTTATCCATACATACATATATATACATGTGCAAGTAGACATGCATTGATTTTTTCAAAGACTTCAAAATATATTTTCCTTAACCATTCTATCCATGTGTTGTGATGATATGCATTTTCCTTCATTGCACTTGTTTGTCTTATTATAATGTCGCTTTTACAATTTCTCTATTAATCTATAGTTTTTAGTATGACACAACGAACGTGGAATTTTTAATGAGGTTTGTGGTGTTATACTCTTTTTTTCATGGGTGTTTTGCATAGATGATTAATTCATTGTTAATCTATTCTTGTTATATCTTTTTCAATAGGGCTTCCATCAACCTAACCATGAATAGGATTTACTGTGTAATAGCTCTTTCATAATTCCTAATTTTAGAAAAATAGATAGGACTTGTCCAAGGATTTTACTAACAACCTAGAGGTTACCTCTTAAACAAAGGATCTGACTATATTTTCCTCATTGGTCAATAGACACAGATAACTAGAACCATAAACCAATGACAAACAAATTGCTAACTCTCAACATATTTTCTAGCGAAAGAAAGGACATTTAATTACAATTCCTCCATCCATACAGAATAATAATCTCTTTCAAATCTCCACAATTGGTATAACAACAAAGATACAAACATTTGACAAGAAAACATAGACAATAAATTAACTATCTATGCAAACTACTCATCTAGCATGATGTACACTATACATATATATAGATACATTGTACATCTATATATATATATATATACATGTATACATATATATACATGTATATGTATAGGGTGAAGCCACAATAGTGGTTTACAATTTGATGGAGGAAGGAAAACTGAGGAAAAATGACCCCAATACAAAAAATTGGTTTATATAGAGGTTCAAATGAACCTACAAGTTCAACTGAACGAAAAAGGGGTTCGACCGAACTCAGGTTTGAGCGAACCCATTAATTACTAGGCCCACATTTCCCGCCCAAAAAACAAAAGAAAAATGTATATTGAAGGGGGTGTAGACATGCAAAATTAGCATCATGCATTTAATTAGGTCCATTCATCAAGTAAACTTAGTTCACCTTCATCCATTCATCAGGTAAATTCAACTCATTAATTTCATTCCTAAGGTTATTCATTTAAATTAAATAAATCAAACATCATCCCTTTAATTAAATAAACCAAAATTTATTTAATTAAAACCCAAATGCATTTTCCATCCCTTTTGATTTAAATAAATCAAATATTCAAGTCAAAAGGGTCAAAATCAACTAATCATCACCTAAGCTAATCTAATCTTGATTTAATTAACCTAACCACCCATCACATCCTCTAGCTTTTCCCACTTGCACAAATAAATCATTTTAATTCATTTATAAAATCATCATTTTCCCTCAACAAAACACCTTTTTGGAATATTCCCTCAAGTTTGAAAATGAAGACAAGTTGACTTGTCCCTTCCAACATTGCAATAACTTCTCTATTTCATGTCCCCCACTCAACATTTATTTCACAAATTCAAATTTGAATCTCCCTCTCTTCGGCACATTGGTCAAAACTTGCACATTCCTCAACCTATGACAAGTTGACAAGTGACCTCATCTCATTTGTCCAATCTTTATCCCACATTGCTCTCTTATGAGCATTCTTCCAATTTAAAAATATATAAATAAAGGGCTGATTCTTCATCAAATCCATCTACACTCTCATGAAAAGTTACTCTCTTAAATTGAGAACTAATTTTTCTCTTCACCATTGCACTTCATCATTTCAGTTTTAGCAAGGATTGGGAAAGGGTCATTTGCACATTTGACACCAATCTAATATGGAATAGCTACTTTGTCTTGCTTTTGGAATGTCTCTTTGGTCCCTTTTTTTATTTGTTGCGTTTCTTGAGCATTGACATTGTTATTTCATAAAAGTATTTGAGGAATTTGCATTGACTAATCCATGTTTAAGGTTCTAGAGTTTTGTAGATTTTTAGGTGCTTCAGGGGGTTCAAATGAACCAGGGTTCGAATGAACCTGGGTTCACTCGAACACCTGGTGGATTGCTAGAACCCCCTGGTTCTAGCAAACCCCTCTTTTCCCTGATTTTTTACCTTGTTCACAAAAAAAACCTAAATTTTTACGCTTCGAAGCTCGGGTTGAGGATGAAAATGGAGGAATCTTCACAAACCCAATTGGAATCAAGTAGTCCTCAGAACGAGCTATCCAACGAATATAATTTTAATATGTTTTGGTTTTATTATATATTTATTTTTTTAGTTTTATTAAACATAACTATTTATTGAAAATGAAGGTCTTTGTTCTGCACATGTGGAAAAATAGCAGATTATCAAAAAAAGAATTGAAAAATATGAGTGCACTAGATATTGAAGTCCTTGATCCAACAAAAAAAAACTTAATTTTGATATATACAAAAAAAGTTACGTGTTATATGGTCGCACTATGTCTGAATTGTAATGGGTTTGACTTCAAAACTTCATTAAAGAAAAAATATTCAATAAAAAAATGTTTAACCAAGTGGAAGCACTAGATATCAGAGTTTAAAAATCTAAATCGAAAGAATTATAATTTTATCCTCCATGGAAAAAAAGTTATGGGTTATACAGTGTGCGTCACTTTTAAAAAATGTTCTTTTATGAAAAAAACTAATTTTCGTGGGAGATGGAAAAAGAAGTCCAATCTAATTCCAATTTTTTTTTAATATTTTTTTAGAATCTACCGACAAAATGTGACAAGAATCTAGTTTGCATCATCTTCAAATTCCTCATAGTTTAGCTGCTATAGGTGCCCGAATGTGAAGATTTAGTTAAAAATAATAATTTGAGTGTCTAGTTTGGCCAAAAATGGTAAACCACTATTGTGGGATCACCCTATACTAGATTACATGTATATCTAGATGGTTGTATATGTGTATATGTATACTGGGTACTTTGCATTAATGATTAATTTATTGTTCATGCCTTTTAGTCTCTTATTGTTCCTTTTGATAGGAGGTTTGAGGGTTTTAACAGTCATGTGTTGAAAAATCTATTAGGAAGTATCTTGATTAAATTGCATTGTTGAAAGACTCATTGAATCTGTTGAGCTTTATATCTTTACCTGATACACTATTTGTTTGAAGTTTCTATTTGCTAAGAACAAACCTCTAATAATGCAACTGAATAAACCTATTTCCTTGCATATTTTGCACCACATATTCATAATACTAGAATGCCTATTCTCACAATGCAACTGAATTAAAAATATTTTCTTGCATATTCTGATGTATACTTTCCTGCATTGCTACATTCTCTACTTTGTACATCTTCCAAGCGTTGTAATTCATTTAAGTGGAAATCCTTAGAAATAGGTTGTTGTACATTGTTAATCACTATGTAAGTTATTCTTCTCTTTGCATATATAAATTTTCACATTGATTGAATTGTTTCTTTGTACCATCCTAACAAATAGAGTAATTATATATGCTAAGTGTTTGCTCGCCTAAGCCCCAATGTATTATGTTGTTGTTGTACTATGGCGGTGGATGAAGTAATTGCGGTTGGTTGAAGTAAATGCAATATTCAATGTAGCAGTGTGGGAAAGTGTATTTTGATTAAGTTGCATTACATGTATATATATCTATAGATGCATATATATATATATATATATATATATATATATATATATATATATATATATATATATATATATATATATATATATATATGTTCAGATGTTATCATCCAATATATGTATACATGTATATATATGTATGTAAATGCATTTTTGAATGTTGGTGTCTGGGAGAGTATACTTTCATGAAGTTGTATTCTTAGAAGATCCATTCTGGTGTTGCTTTGATAACACACTATTATTAAATTCGTCGCGTTCAGCTCCATCTTTTGGTAGGTTGGAGGCTATTCAAATAGCTAGGTTGTGCAATTAGTAAGCCGTTTTGCTTGGGTATTTTGCATAAATGATTAATTTATTCTTTATACCTTTCGTGAACTCTGCTTATTATTTATTTTCATGCAAGTTTTAGTGTTTGAATACTGATGTTCTATGTAAGTTTTAAATCATTCAATGCTCTAACAACTCAATCCAATCCTCCTTCTAGTCCTCAAGCATAACCAACAATACATGTAAGTGCAAAACTTCTCCATAATCAATAAATAGATCCCATGACCACCTTGCAAATATTATTAGTTGTTTCTACTTTCTAATTGTGTTTATTGATTTTTTCTATATATTTACTAATCTTTGATCCTCCCTCACTCATCCTCTTTCCCTATCCATTGACATACCTTTCTCTTCCATTTTCAAGTGTTAGGCTAAATCATAGATAACAATTCCAAAAGATGGAACTCCACAAAATTTCCAATGGGCATTTCATATTGCTTTTGCTCCGGGGTTTGGCTAGGGTCCTCAAGGCTCCATGATGCCAATATGGAAGGGTGGATAATGAGCATGGGTTTTTTGTTTTTCCTTTTCATTCCATATATCTTTTCTCACATAGATACATGTATAGAAAACATGGTTTGTAACATGTTTCTTACGTACTACCAAGTTGTCACATCTTCAACCTATGTGCATTTTTTTTTAAGTTTCTATTTGTTGAGAAGCCAACATTTAATCGTGCAGTATGTGCAACATATGTATAGTGCCAAAATGACTCTTTTCAAAATGTAACTGAATCAATATATTGTCTTGGATATTTTGTACTGAACTTTCCCCTCCTGCAACATTATCTATTTTTACTCTCTAATTGCACTATGCAATCATTCAGTTAAAAGTGGATTTTTCTATTCTCAATTACGTTATAATCTGTAATACTTCTACTCTATGAAAATTTTTACTGCGAATTTTGGCTCATCTATGATTTAGCTATAATTTTTAACTATTCTTTTAGGAGTTGTTTTACAATTTCCCTATGTTTTCTATAATACTTAGTGGAAAATAATCTAGGTTGTGTTAGCTCTCAGAAACGCAGGCGGGATTCCTCAAGAGGATGCCAATCTCTTGCATCTGGGTAAAAGCACAAACCTGTGTCACACTTTATAAAGGAATTGGCCAACAGCAAAAAAAAATCTGAACTTCGACCACATAAAAATGGTCTTTATATTTTCAATTTCAAAATGGTGTAAACTAATGAAATGTAGAACTTTTGATGTAGTTTATTCCTGTAATTTTTTTAAAAAAAATTTAAAGAAAATTCATTATGTTTTTATTAAATTAAGGACAAATTTTGGAATGCTGAAAATTTCAGAAAAGAGTGACTTCATGGACCGTCAAGAAACTAATTGAAAAAAACTTCATTTCTCCCTTTTTTTTTCCAAATAGGTAACTTCAATATCTTGTGCATGGAAAAAAAAATCACATTTTGATGTATATTTTTCTTAATAACATTTTAAAGTCAGACATGTCAGAATTTGACAGTTTTCACGGACCGTCAACTATTTTCAATTTTTTTAATCATTTTCAAAAAAAAAAAAAACCCTTTTGAAGAAGACTCTCTCCTCTTCTGCCCCATATAAGATTTAAATTTGTTTAATAAGTTTTATTATCTTTTTTTTTTAATTTCTAATCAACCTCTTTTTTTATTTTTAAAACCTACTTGCATTATTTTAAAAATAAAATATATTAAAACTAATCAAAATATTAAAAAACTTATATATTTAGATTCTCCACTCCAAGATCTACAAAAGGGTATTTTTAGTTTTTGCAGAAAGATCATTCTGACTAGAGAAATACTCTACCAAAGTTGAATGTTTCAAAAAATTCTAAAAAATGATGAGTTGGCTACCATGTAGGATGCCAAATAGATAATCTCGGCCGAGAGGGTTTCAGTCGAGACAGTTTCGATTGAAACCTACTCAGCCGAAAATTCCTTCATATTTCCTCACTATAAATACCTGATACACTCACTTTTTCCTAGTTTTTGGCCAAGTGTATTCGACCGATAGCATTTCGGTTGAAACCCTATCGACCGAAAATGTGTTTGCCACATCGGCGCCACAATGTTTTGACCGAAAGTGACTCGGCCTAATGTCTTCCGGCCAAAAATTGTTCACTCAGAACCATTTATTTGGCTGAAAGTGTGACACACTATTGTGCTTTTACCATTATCCTTTCCGTTCACAATCGGGAATGAATATTTATACATATGCATATGAACAGACACATCGTTTCATAATCCAAGTTGGCCAGCAACTGTATTTGAGCTTTCATATGTTGACTAGTAGTATTTAAATTTTTGGTAATCATCAATGAAACAGTCACTGAGAAAACCCTATAAGTATGCCGAAGGAAACTATAATGCTGTTAGTCACCCCGTGCTCTTTGTGTTTCGCTATGACATTCCGACGTTGGGGAGACCTCTCACAGATTACAAAATGTGTTATCGATATGTAATTCCTAAATGTATTTACCAGTTGCTGAGACATGGGCATTTTCTTAGCGAGCTACGTTTCCTTTTCCTCATTTGCTTTTGCCATGACCCAGTGATGTCGGGAAGACCTCTTGTAGAGCATATTATGTCTCACTGAAAGTCCTTTTACCTCTTGCGTGTCAGTGTGACTTTATGATATCAGGGAGACATCATATAGAATACCCCATGTGTTACTGATATCCCTTGTGATCAAACTTGTCACCATGACTTATTGTTATCAGGGAGATGTCATATCGGTGAAACCTTTGTCTCATCAAAATAGCCCAAGTTCACCATAGATCGCCAAGACAATAACAATCTCACGCCGATAGAAACCCTTTTTCAATATCAGAGAGACCGGAGGTCACTCGCCAAGACCTCACTCTAGAAACTTTAACTCTTACTGATGTATGCATCCTTCCGCCACCGGTCGGTGTGACAATGTGAATTCATTATGACTAAGTCACAACGAAAACTACTTGTTTGGCTGAAGTGACCCTTCTATGTGCTAGTCGATAAGACATATTGAATTCACCGTGACATTGCCCCGAAGAAAAATCTTTTGCCGATATGGTCCTTGTTTGTCGCCAAAACAATGAAAATGTCTTGCCGATGGAGGCCTGGAGACGGATTCCGATCGCTGTGACATCAAATAAGTCTTTCTGATAGGCAACACAGAATTATACTCGCATAAATACAATATGGAATGGGAAGACCTTGATTTCTTCATGTCGATAGGGACCATAATGTAAAAAATGTATGACCCGATGGAAACTATGGGACCATATGGAAAAATATGGATGAAATATGCACATGGTAGTACCAATCTAGAAATTATGAGTGAAATCAACATGTAAAATCATCATATTTTTACAATTCTAACAGTGGCTCCGTCTGGGGATGAATGATAGTAAGATCATTGCAAGGATCCAGATCTTTGGGTGAGTAGACCAGACACAAAATGATGAACAGTGAGCAAAATGGAGATGAAAAAAACCCTAAACTACTGTGCATGGAAAATAATTTTAAAGAGGATAAGCAAGAGTTGTCCATGCACTGGCAACCCTTAATCCTCTGTGTTTCAACTTCACTTGTTTTGAGCTGTTACGACCTAAAACTCAAACCATACTTTCCCCTGTCAAATACCTAGTTTTGTCTTGAGTTCATCAGATTCCTCCTGAAGACAATCATGCAACCTGTTCTGCCACTATTATTGAAAGTTCTGAGAAGATCATCATGCTCGGCTTGACCCAAATTCCCTACATCATCCTATAGCTCAAATTCTTTATCATCATGGGAAAAACCTCTGTCAACTTCAACATACAAAGTATATTCATACTTAATGCAAAATTCTTCATTATCTTTCTCACTGTTGTGAATTATGAAACACTCTCCCAACTGTATTGAAAATTGACCATCAAGGTGCTTCTCTTAGGAAATAAAGAATTATGTCATATCGGTGCTGTCTGAAACAAACGAATCTGAAACCTTTTGCACCTCTTCCAAATCATCATCTAGAGACAATACTTGATTATGACTCATATCTCCAATATCATGCATATATGAACCAATCGAATCTAGACTTCTATCATCCTTGGTATGCACATAAAAGTCTTCTCCACATGAGTTAAAAATTTCAAAATCACATACCTCATCTTGAATGGACACGGAATTTTGATCAACTTGAAAGGTTTCACCATCAACTCGAGAAATGCACTGAGAGTCATAAGAATCATCACAGAAAAATCTTTTACTGTCAAAACAAATGTAAGCTAGACACAAAACCTCATAATCACCTTCGTAATGACTCGATATTCAGAGTTAACTGATCTAAATTACGCTACTAAAGATGAACTTCGGCTTGCTCGTTTTCCACCCTAATGAAGACATAATTACCGCTTTTAGTAAATCCTCAAAAAAGAGGTCCAAAGATAATGGGAGAATGAAAATTCAGAAAATTCACCAACGTTCATTTGTTCCGCGGAGTGACTTTATCCCACATTGTTTTTTCCTGAGAAACCCTGTTTTCCTCCATCATCAAGGTGATATGAAAATACCTCCCTCATCATCAGTATATCTTCCGTAGTACTCAACCATTAGCTCAGGTATTTGTTCTATAGAATGGATCACGTTTTTCCGTGCTTCTCCTTTCTTTGGAGTAAAACAGCAAGGAGCTTCATAAGAATCACACCTTGTTTGAAATGAAAATCCCTAAATCCATCTTACAATGCAGACTGTTCGCTTTGGGTCCCCTCGAGCTTATACTTTCAATGCGGTAATAAGGAAGAATTCAAATATCCTCGATCATATCTTGCCTCATGTAGGCTATCAATACTTGGGGCTTATGCGGCCGGGCTTTTGCAGCATGCTCTTTAATGGTTTGCGGGTATGATTAGTCACGGTATTTGCTTTCATTTGTGATATCACCATTGTCTTCATACCTTTCCCCTGCATGGTGTCAATAAATTTATTCACTGGATCAAAAGTACATTATTTTGATGACTCTGTCCAAGAAAATGATTTAGGCTCCCATGCTCCACCAAAGGATGCCCTCCACACACTATTGCAGTCATGCACAACATATTTTTCAATTGGATCAGTACTGACTAACTCTTGCTGAGCTGATTCCATCTTGAAATTGCCAAGATCCACATCACAGAAATAATTGATCTGATCCTGTGGTACACAGTCAACAAACTATTTCATCCCCTTGGCTCCCACCATACGGCGGGTGACCATTCATTGGAATAGTTACATAAGACAATAAATCAAATGAATATTTCCCCGGCTTCTTGCCCATGCGGTAAATGCAACTAAGGAATAAATTGCGTTATATCGCATTTACACTAGTACATGGATAAGTGGCCGGTTGCAACATCTCTCTAAGCGCACCACGAGGAGCAATTCTGTTATCCATTTACGCCAGCACTTTCCCCATTATTATCAGCTACATGCCGGTGGCACGCGGCTCCCTAAGCGTCGACATAAGCGGCACCGAGTCTATAAATGCAATTCCTCGGTTTGTTATTGCCTGCTAAGAGGTAATGTAGTGAAAGGATCCCGAGATATTAGAGTTTGTTAATGACGCTCACCTAAGCGGTTTCTGGGATATTTACTTTCTCCTACCTATTTATTTGCTTTAATAGCTACTTGTTTTGGGAATTCATTATCAATTGAACAACACTGTCTCTATATTCATTAATTTTCATCATCTCAAGTAGAGGAACAAATTTTTTTACCTGGGATAATGCCTGAGTGAAGTCAAAAGAAGAGCCCTCCACCTTAACAATTTTCGTATGTTCTGACATTTCTCCTTTGTTTTCTTCCTTCTCTCTTTCACTAGGCTGGTTAGGCTTTTGCATCTCTTTGTGTAATTCCTTCACTTCCTCCTTTTGGACAGGCTTCTATTCACCTTTATCAAGTAGTCTAATTTTTTTATGCCTTGCATAACCACCCCCATTTTGATTTGGAACAAAATGGGTCCCCCTTTCTCTTTTTGGTTTCTTTTTGCTTTTGGTTACTTGCTTTCCTCTTGGGGGTATTTATGTTTTCTTCCTGGGCTTGTCTTTTGTTCTACCTGATTTAAATCTTGGTTCTGTCTCAACTTGAATTGGTTTCCTTCTTGCCAAGTATTCAATGAAATAATCATAAGTAATAGGATAGTTTATTTTAATATATTTTATATGCTTTGGGGACTAATGGAAGCATTTGTTTTGCAGGATTAAATCCTACACTTGATGATATTTGCCAAGGGAGCTCAGCTGGAATACATTCCCCAATCCAGTTGGTCATAAAAATCAGCTAAGGGAAAGATCGTCAAGACCCCAGAGATGTCACAGTGAGTGAAATTCATGTGCAAGAAACTATCGGCAAGACATCAATCAGAGTCCCGACGATTAGGAGCTTCCCAGTGACATGGAATTTTTTTTTTTCGGCAAAGGGTCTCAGCGAGATCCTTATGTCTCACCAACTAGTGGAAGAGAGAATACACATCGATGGGATATTTTGACTTTGGGTTGAAGTCTCTGTGACTTCTTTATGTCCTACTGAGTAGCAAGGGTCGAACTTACACTTCGGCAAGAGTTATGTCTTCGGTGGAAGGTATCCCCGAGTGTCTTCGTGTCCTATCAAGCACCGATAAAGGTATGCCTTTCGGTGAAAGACTTTCCTTCAGAGGGAGGTCTCAGCGAATACATTTGGTCACGTCAACAAGGCACAAAAGGGGGTTCTATCGGTATGACCACAAGGGAGGTCTCGGTGTCAACAGAGTTCAGCGAAAGGAAACGAGTTCTACGAAAGGTCTCGCCGATGACCCCTAGTCTCAACAACATGGGAATGCTCACGGAAAAGGACGGAAATGTTGCCAAGAGGTCTCCTCGACCATGAAAAGTCATGTTGACAAAAAAAGGAGGGGTCCCACTGAAAGACATTAAGCTCAGCAAATGATTTTTCTTTGCCTTCGCCATAAGGTCTAGGCGACTACGGAGAGATTCACTAAAACAGAATGGGCTCGGGGAGAAAACAAAAGGGTCGCTATGATGTCTCCTTGACCTCAGGATGTCTTGCCGACCAATGAACAACTCAGTGAAAGAGAGGAATTCAGTGTGAGGTCTTGGCAAAAAAATGAAGTCTCACCAACATGAAGGAGCCCGCCAAAGAATTAGCGGCATCGGCGTAGCAATTTGAGCTCGCTAAGATGTCGCGGCGACTCCAGAAGGTCTTGGCGACGGAATCAAGTGAGCTCGAGGGAATAAAAAGAACTCAGGGAGACTCTGAGCAGATGGAATGGGTTCGGTAAGATGTCTTGCCAACCCGATGGTGTTTGAGCGATGGAAAATGCTACAAGGGGAACTCGCCATAGCCTCTAGCTGACATTGAGGAGTCTTGCTGATAGGTTTTGTGAGCTCGATATCACTTTTTCATCTCGCCGAAACATCTTGCTGACTAATGTCATGCAGATGGTTAATAAAAGTGATAATCGCATCAGGGAGACACAATGAGTGTCTCACCGACATGCGATTCAATATGAACCACTTTTGACTGCCAAGAAATCCTGCCTGGCCTCTATTCCTCCAATCAGAAGAAGATGACCTTTTGACCAATTGACCATCCTTATGTAAGAAGACCAACAGAATGCAATCTATATGGATTCCTTTTGAGATCCAAAGGCTATGGATTGGCTCGGATAAAATTTTCAAATCTACAAGGAGGCCCGATGATGTTCCAAAGGATGGTCAACTTGCAACAAAAGTCTAGAACATGAAGGAAGCTGAAGGAAGGAAGGATCTATGACTCACAGGGACAACTGTAGTGACCACCGATGGAGATTGATCAATATTAATGGCAAAATACTTTCAGAGCATTCAAGGCGGCCCTGATGGAGTTCAAGGATGGACACGAAAGGCCAAAGTTAATGTTGTAGTTACCAAAAGATCTGAAAGTCCTCTCCTGAGGACAGAAATCCTTCATCAACATGGATAGCAGGGCTTCTCATTAAATGCGGCCTTGACTCTTCTCAGAAAGATCTGAGGACCTACTCTCCTAAAAGAAAATATTTTGTAAAACCTAAAATACTAGCCAGTGCGTCCCCTTTTGGGTACATTTGGTATATAAGGCATTCTGGCCTCTTTGTAAAAGGTTAGGACTTTTAAGAGATAGTTAGCATTAGAACTGGAAAGGAAGGGTCAAAAGTTAAGAGCAGTGATAGAGTAGGAAATTTCAAAAGCAGAAGGAGATAGAGTTGCATCTTGATTCTTAGTAATGAGAGCTTCTTTTGTCTTCTTGTCTAGTAGTAAAGTTCAGTATTGGCTGTAATGTATTTTCCAAGTTCTCTTAGTGTAGTTGGGGGAAATGTCTGGAATCGTGGGATTCTGCACGCTGAAGTAGTGTGCGGCACTTTATGAAACACTTATACATTTCACTAATAGTAGAAGCAATCAAAGTTTAATCTACTTCGTATTGTGTTCCTAAATGATATTTGTTTTAAGTTAATCATTTGATTTGAGAATCTTTCAAGGATTGAAGTATTATTTTATGTTTTGTTTAAATGGTAACTTAAAATATGTTATTTGAATTAGCACTATGAATGAAAGAGGTTGTGTGTCAATCACAAGTTTACTTTGTTTTGTAGTTTTAGTTAACAAACTCCTTGAAAGGTAGCAAGTTTGGTTAAGTTAGAAGAATCGTCATTCTTTTCTGTTCCAAAGCTCTGACCTATCTTTTGTTGTTTCTTTCCAAAGTTTGGTTAAGTTAGAAGAATCGTCATTCTTTTCTGTTCCAAAGCTCTGACCTATGCTTTGTTGTTTCTTTAAAAACCCTAGTTAAATTAGGTTTTTGTTCATGCTTGATCTTAGAACTATCCAAAAACTCAA
>VDFB02193867.1:567787468-567857811 GCA_007258455.2 Sequoia sempervirens | reverse complement strand
ACTACTTGATAAAGGTGAACAGAAGCCTGTCCAAAAGGAGGAAGTGAAGGAATTACACAAAGAGATGCAAAAGCCTGACCAGCCTAGTGAAAGAGAGAAGGAAGAAAACAAAGGAGAAATGTCAGAACAGACGAAAATTGTTAAGGTGGAGGGCTCTTCTTTTGACTTCACTCAGGCATTATCCCAGGTAAAAAAATTTGTTCCTCTACTTGAGATGATGAAAATTAATGAATATAGAGACAGTGTTGTTCAATTGATAATGAATTCTGAAAATAAAGTAGCTATTAAAGCAGTCAATAGGTAGGAGAAAGTAAATATCCCAGAAGTCTGCTTGAGGGATGTATTAACAACTCCCCCACATCTTGATCCTTTTTTCACTACATTACTCATAAATAACAAACTGCTGAGGAATTGCATTATAGACTCTGGTGCTGCTATAAACATCATGCCAGTAGGAGTTATGAAGCAGCTGGGCATGTGGGTTGATACTAATGGGGGAAAGTGCTATGCAATGGATAACAGACCTGTTCCTGTGGTAGGTATTATGAGAGATGTTGAAGTCAAACTGGCCACTTATCCACATGTGGCTTATAATATAGATATAACAGTAATTGATACCCCTCCTTAGTTTGGGATGCTTTTATCAAGATAGTGGGCAGCAGTAGTTGGGGGAAATATTCAGTTTGATTTGTCTTATGCAACTATTCCAATGAATGGTCAGGAATTCAGGTTGTATAGGGAGCCAAGGATGAAATAGCTTGTTGACTGTGTACCACAGGATCAGATCAATTATTTCTGTGATGTGGATCTTGGCAATTTCAAGATGGAATCAGCTCAGCAAGAGTTAGTCAGTACTGATCTAATTGAAAAATATGTTGTGCATGACTGCAATAGTGTGTGGAGGGCATCCTTTGGTGGAGCATGGGAGCCTAAATCATTTTCTTGGACAGAGTCATCAAAATAATGTACTTTTGATCCAGTGAATAAATTTATTGACACCATGCAGGGGAAAAGGTATGAAGACAATGGTGATATCACAAATGAGCAACAGGAGATCAATCATACACTACAACCAATAAAAGATGAGACATGTGCAAGTCAATATGGTTCATATGATAGCCTACATGAGGAAGACGAGGATATTGAATTTCTTTCCTGCATATCAGATTATGACATAGAAGGCAGTGTATGTTTTGAGGGATCCAGTGAATATTCAGATTGTGAAGATGGATTTGTGGATTTTCATTTGCAACAAGGTGATTCTTGTAGTTCTTGCGATGATCAGGAAGAGGAAGTAATGGAAAATGTGGATCCATTTGATAGAGAACAAGTAACACTTCCAGCCACGGTTGAGTACTATGAAGATACATTTGATGATGAGGAGGTATTTTCATATCACCTTGATGATGAGGAAAATATATTTTCAGAAAAACAATGTGATGTGTCAAATTATGGAACAAATGACTGTGTTGGTAATCTTTCTAATTTTTCATTCTCTGATGATCTTGGACCTCTTTTTGATGATGACAAAAGTGAAGAATATAACTATTGTGGTGAAAATGTATAAGCTTGTTCACTTAGTAGCGGGCAAATTTTAGATTTGCTAACTCTTGAATATCAGAGGTACACACATGAAGGTGATTATGAGGTTTTGTGTCTAGCTTACATTTGTTTTGACAGTAAAAGATTTTTCTGTGATGATTCTTATGACTCTCAGTGCATTTCTCGAGTTGATGGTGAAACCTTTCAAGTTGATCAAAATTCCGTGTCCATTCAAGATGAGGTATGTGATTTTGAAATTTTTAACTCATGTGGAGAAGACTTTTATGTGCATACCAAGGATGATAGAAGTCTAGATTCGATTGGTTCATATATGCATGATATTGGAGATATGAGTCATAATCAAGTATTGTCTCTAGATGATGATTTGGAAGAGGTGCAAAAGGTTTCAGATTCGTTTGTTTCAGACAGCACCGATATGACATAATTCTTTATTTCCTAAGAGAAGCACCTTGATGGTCAATTTTCAATACAGTTGGGAGAGTGTTTCATAATTCACAACAGTGAGAAAGATAATGAAGAATTTTGCATTAAGTATGAATATACTTTGTATGTTGAAGTTGACAGAGGTTTTTCCCATGATGATAAAGAATTTGAGCTATAGGATGATGTAGGGAATTTGGGTCAAGCCGAGCATGATGATCTTCTCAGAACTTTCAATAATAGTGGCAGAACAGGTTGCATGATTGTCTTCAGGAGGAATCTGATGAACTCAAGACAAAACTAGGTATTTGACAGGGGAAAGTATGGTTTGAGTTTTAGGTCGTAACAGCTCAAAACAAGTGAAGTTGAAACACAGAGGATTAAGGGTTGCCAGTGCATGGACAACTCTTGCTTATCCTCTTTAAAATTATTTTCCATGCACAGTAGTTTAGGGTTTTTTTCATCTCCATTTTGCTCACTGTTCATCATTTTGTGTCTGGTCTACTCACCCAAAGATCTGGATCCTTGCAATGATCTTACTATCATTCATCCCCAGACGGAGCCACTGTTAGAATTGTAAAAATATGATGATTTTACATGTTGATTTCACTCATAATTTCTAGATTGGTACTACCATGTGCATATTTCATCCATATTTTTCCATATGGTCCCATAGTTTCCATCGGGTCATACATTTTTTACATTATGGTCCCTATCGACATGAAGAAATCAAGGTCTTCCCATTCCATATTGTATTTATGCGAGTATAATTCTGTGTTGCCTATCAGAAAGACTTATTTGATGTCACAGCGATCGGAATCCGTCTCCAGGCCTCCATCGGCAAGACATTTTCATTGTTTTGGCGACAAACAAGGACCATATCGGCAAAAGATTTTTCTTCGGGGCAATGTCACGGTGAATTCAATATGTCTTATCGACTAGCACATAGAAGGGTCACTTCAGCCAAACAAGTAGTTTTCGTTGTGACTTAGTCATAATGAATTCACATTGTCACACCGACCGGTGGCGGAAGGATGCATACATCAGTAAGAGTTAAAGTTTCTAGAGTGAGGTCTTGGCGAGTGACCTCCGGTCTCTCTGATATTGAAAAAGGGTTTCTATCGGCGTGAGATTGTTATTGTCTTGGCGATCTATGGTGAACTTGGGCTATTTTGATGAGACAAAGGTTTCACCGATATGACATCTCCCTGATAACAATAAGTCATGGTGACAAGTTTGATCACAAGGGATATCAGTAACACATGGGGTATTCTATATGATGTCTCCCTGATATCATAAAGTCACACTGACACGCAAGAGGTAAAAGGACTTTCAGTGAGACATAATATGCTCTACAAGAGGTCTTCCCGACATCACTGGGTCATGGCAAAAGCAAATGAGGAAAAGGAAACGTAGCTCGCTAAGAAAATGCCCATGTCTCAGCAACTGGTAAATACATTTAGGAATTACATATCGATAACACATTTTGTAATCTGTGAGAGGTCTCCCCAACGTCGGAATGTCATAGCGAAACACAAAGAGCACGGGGTGACTAACAGCATTATAGTTTCCTTCGGCATACTTATAGGGTTTTCTCAGTGACTGTTTCATTGATGATTACCAAAAATTTAAATACTACTAGTCAACATATGAAAGCTCAAATACAGTTGCTGGCCAACTTGGATTATGAAACGATGTGTCTGTTCATATGCATATGTATAAATATTCATTCCCGATTGTGAACGGAAAGGATAATGGTAAAAGCACAATAGTGTGTCACACTTTCAGCCAAATAAATGGTTCTGAGTGAACAATTTTTGGCCGGAAGACATTAGGCCGAGTCACTTTCGGTCAAAACATTGTGGCGCCGATGTGGCAAACACATTTTCGGTCGATAGGGTTTCAACCGAAATGCTATCGGTCGAATACACTTGGCCAAAAACTAGGAAAAAGTGAGTGTATCAGGTATTTATAGTGAGGAAATATGAAGGAATTTTCGGCTGAGTAGGTTTCAATCGAAACTGTCTCGACTGAAACCCTCTCGGCCGAGATTATCTATTTGGCATCCTACATGGTAGCCAACTCATCATTTTTTAGAATTTTTTGAAACATTCAACTTTGGTAGAGTATTTCTCTAGTCAGAATGATCTTTCTGCAAAAACTAAAAATACCCTTTTGTAGATCTTGGAGTGGAGAATCTAAATATATAAGTTTTTTAATATTTTGATTAGTTTTAATATATTTTATTTTTAAAATAATGCAAGTAGGTTTTAAAAATAAAAAAAGAGGTTGATTAGAAATTAAAAAAAAAAGATAATAAAACTTATTAAACAAATTTAAATCTTATATGGGGCAGAAGAGGAGAGAGTCTTCTTCAAAAGGGTTTTTTTGAAAATGATTAAAAAAATTGAAAATAGTTGACGGTCCGTGAAAACTGTCAAATTCTGACATGTCTGACTTTAAAATGTTATTACGAGAAAAATATACATCAAAATGTGATTTATTTTTTTCCATGCACAAGATATTGAAGTTACCTATTTGGAAAAAAAAAAGGGAGAAATGAAGTTTTTTTCAATTAGTTTCTTGACGGTCCGTGAAGTCACTCTTTTCTGAAATTTTCAGCATTCCAAAATTTGTCCTTAATTTAATAAAAACATAATGAATTTTCTTTAAAAAAAAAAAATTTAAAATTACAGGAATAAACTACATCAAAAGTTCTACATTTCATTAGCTTACACCATTTTGAAATTGAAAATATAAAGACCATTTTTATGTGGTCGAAGTTCAGATTTTCTTTTGCTATTGGCCAATTCCTTTATAAAGTGTGACATAGGTTTGTGCTTTTACCTAGATGGCAAGAGATCGGCATCCTCTTGAGGAATCCCGCCTGCGTTTTTGAGAGCTAACACAACCTAGATTATTTTCCTCTAAGTATTATAGAAAACATAGGGAAATTGTAAAACAACTCCTAAAAGAATAGTTAAAAATTATAGCTAAATCATAGATGAGCTAAAATTCGCAGTAAAAATTTTCATAGAGTAGAAGTATTACAGATTACAACGTAATTGAGAATAGAAAAATCCACTTTTAACTGAATGATTGCATAGTGCAATTAGAGAGTAAAAATAGATAATGTTGCAGGAGGGGAAAGTTCTGTACAAAATATCCAACACAATATATTGATTCAGTTACATTTTGAAAAGAGTCATTTTGGCACTATACATATGTTGCACATACTGCACGATTAAATGTTGGCTTCTCAACAAATAGAAACTTCAAACAAATTGCACATAGGCTGAAGATGTGACAACTTGGTAGTACCTAAGAAACATGTTACAAACCATGTTTTCTATACATGTATCTATGTGAGAAAAGATATATGGAATGAAAAGGAAAAACAAAAAACCCATGCTCATTATCCACCTTTCCATATTGGCATCATGGAGCCTTGAGGACCCTAGCCAAACCCCGGAGCAAAAGCAATATGAAATGCCCATTGGAAATTTTGTGGAGTTCCATCTTTTGGAATTGTTATCTATGATTTAGCCTAACACTTGAAAATGGAAGAGAAAGGTATGTCAATGGACAGGGAAAGAGGATGAGTGAGGGAGGATCAAAGATTAGTGAATATATACAAAAAATCAATAAACATAATTAGAAAGTAGAAACAACTAATAATATTTGCAAGGTGGTCATGGGATCTATTTATTGATTATGGAGAATTTTTGCACTTACATGTATTGTTGGTTATGCTTGAGGACCAGAAGGAGGATTGGATTGAGTTGTTAGAGCATTGAATGATTTAAAACTTACATAGCACATCAGTATTCAAACACTAAAACTTGTATGAAAATAAATAATAAGCAGAGTTCACGAAAGGTATAAAGAATAAATTAATACCCAAGCAAAACGGCTTACTAATTGCACAACCCAGCTATTTGAATAGCCTCCAACCTACCAAAAGATGGAGCTGAACGCGACGAATTTAATAATAGTGTGTTATCAAAGCAACACCAGAATGGCTCTTCTAAGAATACAACTTCATGAAAGTATACTCTCCCAGACACCAACATTCAAAAATGCATTTACATACATATATATACATGTATACATATATTGGATGATAACATCTGAACATATATATATATATGCATCTATAGATATATATACATGTAATGCAACTTAATCAAAATACACTTTCCCACACTACTACATTGAATATTGCATTTACTTCAACCAACCACAATTACTTCATCCACCGCCATAGTACAACAACAACATAATACATTGGGGCTTAGGTGAGCAAACACTTAGCATATATAATTACTCTATTTGTTAGGATGGTACAAAGAAGCAATTCAATCAATGTGAAAATTTATATATGCAAAGAGAAGAATAACTTACATAGTGATTAACAACGTACAACAACCTATTTCTAAGGATTTCCACTTAAATGAATTACAACACTTGGAAGATGCACAAAATAGAGAATGTAGCAATGCGGGAAAGTATACATCAGAATATGCAAGAAAATATTTTTAATTCAGTTGCATTGTGAGAATAGGCATTCTGGTATTATGAATATGTGGTGCAAAATATGCAAGGAAACAGGTTTATTCAGTTGCATTATTAGAGGTTTGTTCTTAGCAAATAGAAACTTCAAACAAACAGTGTATCAGGTAAAGATATAAAGTTCAACAGATTCAATGAGTCTTTCGACAATGCAATTTAATCAAGATACTTCCTAATAGATTTTTCAACACATGAGTGTTAAAACCCTCAAACCTCCTATCAAAAGGAACAATAAGAGACTAAAAGGCATGAACAATAAATTAATCATTAATGCAAAGTACCCAGTATACATATACACATATACAACCATGTAGATATACATGTAATCTAGTATAGGGTGATCCCACAATAGTGGTTTACCATTTTTGGCCAAACTAGACACTCAAATTATTATTTTTAACTAAATCTTCACATTCGGGCACCTATAGCGGCTAAACTGTGAGGAATTTGAAGATGATGCAAACTAGATTCTTGTCACATTTTGTCAGTAGATTCTAAAAAAATATTAAAAAAAAAATTGGAATTAGATTGGACTTCTTTTTCCATCTCCCACGAAAATTAGTTTTTTTCATAAAAGAACATTTTTAAAAAGTGACGCACACTGTATAACCCATAACTTTTTTTCCATGGAGGATAAAATTATAATTCTTTCGATTTAGATTTTTAAACTCTGATATCTAGTGCTTCCACTTGGTTAAACATTTTTTTATTGAATATTTTTTCTTTAATGAAGTTTTGAAGTCAAACCCATTACAATTCAGACATAGTGCGACCATATAACACGTAACTTTTTTTGTATATATCAAAATTAAGTTTTTTTTTGTTGGATCAAGGACTTCAATATCTAGTGCACTCATATTTTTCAATTCTTTTTTTGATAATCTGCTATTTTTCCACATGTGCAGAACAAAGACCTTCATTTTCAATAAATAGTTATGTTTAATAAAACTAAAAAAATAAATATATAATAAAACCAAAACATATTAAAATTATATTCGTTGGATAGCTCGTTCTGAGGACTACTTGATTCCAATTGGGTTTGTGAAGATTCCTCCATTTTCATCCTCAACCCGAGCTTCGAAGCGTAAAAATTTAGGTTTTTTTTGTGAACAAGGTAAAAAATCAGGGAAAAGAGGGGTTTGCTAGAACCAGGGGGTTCTAGCAATCCACCAGGTGTTCGAGTGAACCCAGGTTCATTCGAACCCTGGTTCATTTGAACCCCCTGAAGCACCTAAAAATCTACAAAACTCTAGAACCTTAAACATGGATTAGTCAATGCAAATTCCTCAAATACTTTTATGAAATAACAATGTCAATGCTCAAGAAACGCAACAAATAAAAAAAGGGACCAAAGAGACATTCCAAAAGCAAGACAAAGTAGCTATTCCATATTAGATTGGTGTCAAATGTGCAAATGACCCTTTCCCAATCCTTGCTAAAACTGAAATGATGAAGTGCAATGGTGAAGAGAAAAATTAGTTCTCAATTTAAGAGAGTAACTTTTCATGAGAGTGTAGATGGATTTGATGAAGAATCAGCCCTTTATTTATATATTTTTAAATTGGAAGAATGCTCATAAGAGAGCAATGTGGGATAAAGATTGGACAAATGAGATGAGGTCACTTGTCAACTTGTCATAGGTTGAGGAATGTGCAAGTTTTGACCAATGTGCCGAAGAGAGGGAGATTCAAATTTGAATTTGTGAAATAAATGTTGAGTGGGGGACATGAAATAGAGAAGTTATTGCAATGTTGGAAGGGACAAGTCAACTTGTCTTCATTTTCAAACTTGAGGGAATATTCCAAAAAGGTGTTTTGTTGAGGGAAAATGATGATTTTATAAATGAATTAAAATGATTTATTTGTGCAAGTGGGAAAAGCTAGAGGATGTGATGGGTGGTTAGGTTAATTAAATCAAGATTAGATTAGCTTAGGTGATGATTAGTTGATTTTGACCCTTTTGACTTGAATATTTGATTTATTTAAATCAAAAGGGATGGAAAATGCATTTGGGTTTTAATTAAATAAATTTTGGTTTATTTAATTAAAGGGATGATGTTTGATTTATTTAATTTAAATGAATAACCTTAGGAATGAAATTAATGAGTTTAATTTACCTGATGAATGGATGAAGGTGAACTAAGTTTACTTGATGAATGGACCTAATTAAATGCATGATGCTAATTTTGCATGTCTACACCCCCATCAATATACATTTTTCTTTTGTTTTTTGGGCCGGAAATGTGGGCCTAGTAATTAATGGGTTCACTCAAACCCGAGTTCGGTCGAACCCCTTTTTCATTCGGTTGAACTTGTAGGTTCATTCGAACCTCTATATAAACCAATTTTTTGTATTGGGGTAATTTTTCCTCAATTTTCCTTCCTCCATCAAATTGTAAACCACTATTGTGGCTTCACCCTATACATATACATGTATATATATGTATACATGTATATATATATAGATGTACAATGTATCTATATATATGTATAGTGTACATCATGCTAGATGAGTAGTTTGCATAGATAGTTAATTTATTGTCTATGTTTTCTTGTCAAATGTTTGTATCTTTGTTGTTATACCCATTGTGGAGATTTGAAAGAGATTATTATTCTGTATGGATGGAGGAATTGTAATTAAATGTCCTTTCTTTCGCTAGAAAATATGTTGAGAGTTAGCAATTTGTTTTTCATTGGTTTATGGTTCTGGTTATCTGTGTCTATTGACCAATGAGGAAAATATAGTCAGATCCTTTGTTTAAGAGGTAACCTCTAGGTTGTTAGTAAAATCCTTGGACAAGTCCTATCTATTTTTCTAAAATTAGGAATTATGAAAGAGCTATTACACAGTAAATCCTATTCACGGTTAGGTTGATGGAAGCCCTATTGAATAAGATATAACAAGAATAGATTAACAATAAATTAATCATCTATGCAAAACACCCATGTAAAAAAGAGTATAACACCACAAACCTCATTAAAAATTCCACGTTCGTTGTGTCATACTAAAAACTATAGATTAATAGAGAAATTGTAAAAGCGACATTATAATAAGACAAACAAGTGCAATGAAGGAAAATGCATATCATCACAACACATGGATAGAATGGTTAAGGAAAATATATTTTGAAGTCTTTGAAAAAATCAATGCATGTCTACTTGCACATGTATATATATGTATGTATGTATAAATATATGTATGCATGTTTTACTAATAATTATGTTACAATTTCCCCATTTTTCTATAATACTCAATGGCAGATAATGTAGTTGTTATAAAATTCCTCTATTTTTTAGCACACTACAAAGAAGGTGGGCATCAAAGAAAAATGAAATCCATGGCAGCTCAATGAATGTGAAAATCTATATTGGCAAAGGGAAGAATAAATTATGTAGCCATTCAGAATCTATAGTGTCCTCTTCGTAAGGATTTGAAGTGAAATCAGTTAGAGGGATTCGAAGGGGCTAATTGTACAAAACATGTATAGCACCAAAGATGCACAAAGAGTATATATGTTTCTACATATGTGTCACCATTCCATGCAAATAAAAATTTCTTTATTCGTTTAGGTTGACTAGAAAAGAGTATAAGTTGAATTTTTAATTCACAGCTCAATTCTTATGAAAATTGATTTGTGTATGATTATTTATATAAAGCAACAAATATATAGAGGGTATGTAGCCATGGAGGGACGGGAAAATTGATTGTATAAAAGAGGAGAACATAAATATGTTAAACAAACCTTGTTTACAATTAGAGCTATGGGTGTCTTTCTGACACCAATTGTAGAATACATGGATTGCATTTTTGCTTGTTGATCTATCTTTGTATTGAGAGCAACATCATACAATTCCAAAGAAAAATTTTGTATTGTTATAAACAAATACATGTGGGAAATTAGGTAAGTAAGCAATGGGGAAAAGGCATTGTGGAATGGCCCACTGCAAGAACATAAGTGAAAGTGTCATAGGCTGCAAATGACGGCAACTGCGGAGATCTCCAAATCAGCACACAAGCGAGGTGCATATCAATTTCTTTGATAGGTTTGATATGAAACAAACACCAGAGTTTGTCATTTCATAACACAACCAAAATAGGTGAAATCATTATAGTAGAACAATTAATATTATCAAAGTTGGCATATGAGCAAACACCTACCATTTTGTGTCTGTTGAGTGAGGCACGATGAGGAAACCACAAAGGAAATAAACTCCATGGTCATTGTGGACATGCTCGAGCAAGCTAGGAAAAATAACATGTAATTTTATCATGTATCATGGAAAAGAAAATTGATGTACACAACACTATATATATTTTTGAATGTAATATATAGGAATAGTGATACAGGGAAACAACAAGAAAAGAATTTTGCAAGAAAACATTTGTAGCAATTTGAATCAAATAAAGCTAATAGAAAAGATAACAAGAAAACATTTAAATTTGTGGAAGGAAAGCATGAAGGAGGAATGTGAGAAGTGAACATATAAAGGTTTCCATAATAGAAAACACAACATCATTGGAGGATTTCAAACTTATTAATCAAATGGAAGACATTTTTTTTTTAGAATACATCTACAACATGTGCATATAAAGTTTTATATATTTGAATGTTGCAAAGACATTATTTACTTATAAAAATTTTGTTTTCTAGTTATTGTTGGTTCCAATCCATGTGCATCTTAGACAGCTAGAGTTATTTGTATTTGCATATCTATTAATGTGTAACAACTGTAACTGTATATTTACACCATTGTATGTTAAAATCAGTTGTAAGAGAATTTTAGGTATGCCAATAAATAGTTGACTTCATGAAATTTTAAAACACTTAAATAAACATGGGAAAATGGAATATACAAAAGAGTGTATTGGTTTGAATGCTATATAGTAAAAGCATCGCTAAACAAAATCTTAGATGAAGAAGTTCATAATTTAATAGAATAGAATCATCAAAACATGGAATTGGCATGTAGAAGTTGTGGCATCTAGTTATTTGTGTGTGGTATCTTTGTGCATCTTTGGCACTATACCCATTTTACACAAATTATTACTTGGTATGGTTTTTAAAGATACGGCTTAGAAAAGGTTTGAAGAGGCGATGGCACACAAGTTGAGGTAGACACAAGAATAATTATCCTAGAGCCCTTTTTGTTTGTCAGCCTATCGGTTGGAACTAGAAGCACTTGGAAAGGCTTGCAATTGCTCGAGGCATGTTTCTTCACTATAGCGACGAGCAGTGCACTTGTTGGTTCCAAGCCTAGAGTATCTCTCAAATGAGAAAGGTGGATCAATACGAAGTCTTTCAATTGATTTTACACGTAAAATATTTGTAAAAGTCAACCCTTGCCTCTCTTTGGTACCTATGTTTATTTTTTCTCTATCTAATGTTAAGCCCTATGATTTATATATTGTGATTCCCCATGCCATAGTGAGTGGAATTTTTGTTCGACTCCCCTGACTTATAACTGGGATGGGGATGTCTCTTGGATGTTCTAGGTCCCATGGTGGGCCAATGTAATTTTGGAAGTGAACAACAATATAGTCAGGTGGGTTTGGCGGTTTAGAATCTAGATTGTACACAATATCCATAACAACACCAAGGGATCCATTGATGAGGCCAACTCGAATCCACAAATTTGTTGTTAGCATCACCTATTCACCAGCACAAAGTAGCAATTTTGGGAGAAGTTGGTCATCATCTTCTTGATCAGATCCCTGTTGTTGAGCCATCTAAGCAATGCTAATTGCTAAATTGGTAGATTTAATTGTTTGATCATTTTTTTGTTGTGGAATGCGACCAAGTCATTTGTCACAAACAAATGTGTAACAACATCAAATTGTTGTCTTTCCGTGGCTGAGAGCGTTTTATTTTTTTATTTCATAAGCTCTTCCCAATCATTGTGGAGAGCCTCCACATTTCTTATATGAAGGATTTCACAAAACTTTCGTTGTGAAGGGCTATCTCCTTTTTCGCGAAAGATAGTGTCTAGGGTTATTGAGACCATGAAAGTGTGCCACAAAGCTACAACCGATAAGGATGAAGCATAAATAGGTGTATCCATGACAGGTGGCAACTAAGCAAGATCACCAACAAGGATCATAGAAACACTGCCAAATGGCTCTATCTGCTTATCTAGGAATGCTTGGTGTAATCGGCTATCTATTTTCAATAGCAATTTTGGGCCTAGAAAACTCATTTCATTGATCAATATGTACTGAATATACTTAAATTATTCTTGGAATAATGTCAATTGTTTCCGTTGCAAAGGACTCATATCCTTTATGGGAATCCAAAGTATTGTATGGATTGTAGAGGCACATATGTTGTATGTAGTGACTCTTGTAGGAGCCAATGTGAGCAAGCAGCTATTGGGCCTAGCAAAAGAGGTGTTCATTTGTTGTCGAATATAATTTATGAGGAAGGATTTTCCAGTGCCAACTATCCCTTGAATAATCATGTGGAGAGGGGATTTGGGTGAAGGCTACATATAGTGGATTTAGATCATGTCAAGGGCCAATTGCTACTTCAGTGAAAGTTGATGGGTTGACATATCTACACGAAAGAATTGAACTATAGCTTTCTCACATTGTGCCTTTCTTGATGAGATGAACTGCAAAGCAATGTTGTGGAGATCTTCAGGAACACATGTGGTTTGGATTTCATGGACGGTTCATATCAAAATCCTGCCTACCCAATAGCTGAAGCTGATTTATACTAAAGTTAGTAGTAGAACCAAGCCGAGAGAAAACTTCCCATTGACATTCATCCATATAAGGATGATGATTCAAATCATTAGTATCACTATCATCCTATTCTTCAATTGTGGATGTAACTGGAACTCTATTAACATGCCAAGGATGATAACCAACTATTTTTAAAAAGTTTCCAATATTCTATTATATGTTCTCTTTGAAGACCTATATCTGTTTGTATGTGCTGGAAAGGTTTGTATAACATAAGTTCAGTCCAACAAAATGTCTCAAATATCTCTGTTTATTCAATAGGAGTAGTCTTTAATAATAGGCAAATAAGGACAACTGCAAGCTGGAGCCTTGGTTTCCATTTATCCTTTTTGTGTTGCTGCAAGTGTGTATATAGGCAGACCGAGTCAATAAGGGATAAAGCAAATAGCTCTAGAGGCCTTTGCATATAGCAATGAATATAGTTTTTTGGCAACTCTTCATCAGTATCATCTCTGTTTATATGAAACCATGTCTTTTTGCAAACATTCAACTGAACGTATCATCGACTTGAAGTAAGAAGAGGCAATTTTTGTAACATATGACACGTCTCTTATAAAGAGATGTCACGTTCCACAAGCATATTCATCATGAATTTTTGGTATGCAACCGGTGCTCTATCCTCAACTATATTTTTATTTGCAACTATATTTTCAACATATAATCTAGATAATTTTCTTTTTTTTCTTAGATTTAGCTGCATACTTAGAAATATAATTCAAAACAATTTTCCTAGAAACAACTGGCTGGAAATCAACATTGGCATGCCAAATTGCAAGCATAATTAGGCTGTGAATATTTAAGTGATCATCATTTCTTGCTGGTTTGTTGGATTTGTTAGAGTCAACATCAAATGTCAATGTAGAGGTAAGTTGTTGTTTCCATGGTGCTTTATACCAACATTGCAATTTCTCTCCTTTTCTTCTTAAAAAAGTATATTTAGAGCATTGTGTGTGCCTTTTAACTATGTTTAGCAACTATTCATAATCTATGATTAGATTATTGGTCAAGATCTAGCTCATGGTAAGCAAGAACAAGTTTTCTTCAGAGAAATGATACATTCTAAGCAATCTTTTGTGTAGGGAAATGTGGATTCCAAGCTGAAACATATCTATAAAAAAAGTGCCTTGCTATGGTGAGATCATGGTCATTGGACCAATCAAGAGTATCCATGTCAGGATCTTCTGAAAGCCATAGAAAACCATTCACATGTGTAGAGCCATGATGCTACCATTCATATCTATACAAATAATCTTTTGCATGCAAAAGCTTTTCAATCACCTTTTCATGGAAAATTGAGAATATATGATGCAAATATAAAGATGTTATATGTGGATTATGAACAACACTATCTATTAGCGTGTTTTTTGAAGGCTCCATCGCTAAACAAGATGCAATAGAGAAATTTTTTTGTAGGTCATCCCATTTTATATCTCCACAACTCAAAGTGAAAAAAAGGGTGGGTGTACCAAGTTGTTCAATTGTAGTTGTTAGCTACACCCAACAAGAGCTCCAGAAAGAGTGGGTCACACACAACGAAGCTCCAAATCGCATCAACTAATTGGCTAGTTGGTGGTTGGGAGTAGCTTGAAGTTGTTGCCTCAAAGCAGTCAACGACCTAGGGATTCTATCCTCCACATCTGCTCTAACAAAAACAAAGAAAATTTGTTGGTTGCAATGTCTCATAATCAAGTTGTAGAGAAAATATCTAAACCTAACATGTTTGCCAAACCTGTGGTAAAATATCTCAATAGGTGGAGGGCATATTCATGCAAGTGAATTTTAATATTTCTCAATTGAAGGGGAAGCACTGCTCTAATGGGGAACAATGTTGGAAAGGCCATTGAAAATAAACCTTCAGTGTTGTATTCATTAACAAGAGAAGAGCTAACTTTAGGCCAAGATAAGATATTTTGGTCTTTTTTACCAATTTGAAAGATGTATTTTATTTCTTGTAGCTCTCGTCTACCATTTGGTAAGTAAGGAATAAATGATGCAAATTTTGAAGAGCCATTTTATTCTTGTCCAACATTTGTTTAGCTAGTTGATGGCATTAGGTCTTCGCCTGAAACTTACTCTATTGTATGCAACAAACTGGACACATCAACAACAACATTGGGTAACATATTAAGAGCCTCAACATCAATCTCAACATCAATGTAGTATTTGTCATATTGGATTTTGTATTTCAATGCATCCATGACATGATGTTTATTATCATAACAATCATAATTGTCACCTTCAATAGTGGTCCTATGAACAATAACGACCTCAAGGTCTTGCAAACGACACGAAAAAATTTTTGTGATGCTTGAGATATCCTGAGGGAAGCTTATCATGTGAACACTATATTTAAATTGGCCTCCTCTAGCGTGGGTGACCTGTAAAACTGGAGCCACCCTATCAATAAGCATCTCTTCAACTTGTGTTAACTTTTTGAGTAACAATGGTTGTGGGCCTGGATCCATTCCATTTCTGGAGTTGAACTGATGGGCACCTTTTTCATAATAACACCTTACACATATGGCTTTTGACCCTAACATTCAAGTGTGCATCCCTATGTAGCTTTCCCTACATATTTGGAAAAAAGAAACATTGGAGAACATATCTATACGATGTCAAAATCGCTTTACCACAACATGATAGCTATTGTTGAATATTTCTTTGAGGCATTTTTCATGTGTTCATGCAATAGAGGAGCTCCTTTGAGATTGTATACAAGGGTTGCCATTTGCCATTGGAGTTTTGTGCTACAAGCGAGCATTGTTACCATTTTCATGTGTAGATGTGCTTGTTGTAGCTATCCTTTTCTGTAATTATTTTTTGTGATGCTTCATGGATATTTCCTCTCTATGCTCCCTATAGTACAAATAGTTTCGTTGCTATTTTTTACCCTTTCTAAATTCAACAATTGATTGGGTTGTGCAACTTGACTCTGCTCGTACAACCTACGAGTATAGATACAAGCTCAATTACATTAGGATATATGAATATACATATATACCCATACATACATTGAAAGTGGCAATTATACATAAACATATAACAAAATATATATGTCTATCCATCTATATATGAATCAATATCTATGAATGACCAAAAAAGGAATAACATAGGTTGAACATTAGGAAATATTAAATTCTAGTCAAATATACATAGAGGACTTTGGAACCTCAGGACAAGGAGGGTTGGATAGTAAGTCTATGCTCGTGTGAGGCTTAATGCATCTTGTCGTTGCTACACAATGGGGGAAAGCAAAGCAAAGTAAATATGATCGAGCAGAGTAAATACAATATTGAATGTTTCAATCTCACAAACTATGCTTTGATTAAGATGCATTTCCAAAGCAATCATTGTGGCATTAATTTCGTATTATTTTGGAAAAATCTACTCTCTACATATCTAATCTACGATATTGTAGTATTTATTTTTGTATATACATAGACATACACATATGCATATACATATGCATATACATACACATGCATATACATACACATATACATATACATATACATACATGCATACACATACATACATGTACATATATAACCATATACATACATATACATATACATATATACATATATACATACATATACACATACATATATGCATACATATACATATATATATATATACATAGACATATATACACATATACATACATATACATATACATGTAAAATATTAATTGTTGTAGTGTTAAAAATTATACTTTCATTAGGTTCCACTATCAAAAGAGTCATTGTGCCATTTATTTCATAACAAAAGGGCAAAATATGTTGTCCTCATATCTGATCTATCATATTGTAATATTTTTTTTCGCATGCCCATAGACATACACATATGCATATACAAATGCATATACATATACATACACATATTCATATACATATGCATACATGCATACATATACATACATATACATATACAAACATACACATACATATACATATGTGTATACATATATATATACATATATATATATACATATATATATATAGATAAATACATAGATATACATGTATATATACATAGACATATATACAAATATACATACATATACATACACATACACATATACATATATATACATACATATACATATAGATATACATATACATCAAAGCAATCCTTTTATATGTTGGAAAATAGGAATACATAACTAGTTCCACATGTATATGCTTTGTCAAGATGGGCCATGTAGATGTACACCTAGAAGAGAAGAGAGTTGGAAACAATAACACCAAATTTGTAATAAGTACAAGATAAAGCAAAACCATACGTATGGGATCAGGATCTAAAGGCCGAGGGGCCATGCCCTCAGATCCAAACTCTATGGAGAGACCAATAGGGGCTAGCAAGAAATCAATATTGGGGGCCTCTGCAAACTCATCCACAAAGCCCACTTCCATAGACATACTTCTACAAGCTTATTTGTAGTGAAACAATGTTGTAATTTGAGCTCACTAATTGACAACTCTATTTCACACTTAGAAAAAAAGATCAGTGTACTATAGCATCCAAATGCTAATTGGTACGCAACTTGCAAATATCAATTTATAAACATTCCACTTTTAATATTGTTTAAAGAAGATGAGATACGATAAGAAGAATAGAAATCCACTTTTAATGGTATGCAAATAGCAGGGGATACATCAAGAAGAAAAATAATAATAAATTCAAATACATATACCTTCATATGTATCTCTCTATCTTTCAGGATGCTTATATGTGTGTGCATGAAGGATTTTATTTTTTCTATATATATGTATTTAGATAGATTGTAAATTTTACTATGTTATGGAAAGAATCATATGGTGCAATAAGCTGTCCAAAAATGTGTATAACATCACAACCTTAATTTTAGATTTGGCCTAGGTTGCTTGTTATTCAATATTATGGGAAAAATATTTATGCATAACACCAATGCATAACGACTTACGGATTCCATAGCATAGCAGTTTGGTAAACCTCTATTTTGTTAGACAAGAGAGCCAAGGAAGATGATTCTTACAATACTATAATTCTAAAGCAACACCGCTATGGCTCTTTTGGCAATGCAAATTAATCAATATATTTTCCTTCCTTTCTAACAAAAGAAACAACAACCATTATTGAAGAATCAAACATATGTCGTGCTTCATCCTTTTCCTAATAGTTCTTTTATGATTTGCCTATCTATCTACAATATTTAATGGAAAATAATGGAGCTTCAATGTAGAATATATGCATGTATATATGTGTACAAATAATTAAGTACATATATGTATTGAAGTTTCCCTTTATGAACACATTTACAAACACACACATATAAGCATATATATGTATCCATATGTACATATGTACATATATGTGTCTATATACATAGGACTATATCTAAATACGTGTGTATAGTATATTTTTTTATCACCATTTAACTCTTGAGCTTGGAATTTATGAAGACAAGAAACATCCAAAAAAAAATTCCCCTTAATTAACCAATTGGGAAGGCTACAAATTCAAACCTTTTTGGTTTCTTATACCATATCGTCTACTCCGAAGTTCGACATTAGTATAGGCAGAAAAAGGGTTGAATTTGAAGTCTTCTCAACTAGTCAGCTCAGGGAAAATCCAGTCTAGATGCTTACTTGCATTTTGGGGACCCTACATCTTTTTATGTAAAAATAATCTTGCCAATTTATTTGAACTTATAGGTAGAAAACAAAATTCGAAACATATTGATAGAAGATTAAATCTACATCCTTTACAGGAAAATATCAAAGACAAATAGAGAATTGTATAACAGGTATCTGACACATCCTTTACTGGTTTCTCATTTTAAAATTCAAGCAACATTATTTCACACTAAATATTATAGACAAAATCAACAAATTGCAAAACAACTATTAAAAGAAAAGTTAAAATTCATAGCTAGATCACAGATGAGTTGGAACCCACACTAAAAATTCTCATAGAAGGAAAGTAGGCTATGTAAAACTTGGTTTGTCAATTCAAATTTGAAGCTACATTGTTTGGTATGAAACCCATATTAAATAAAACTCATAAAGCCAATAACCACTGGTCAATAATCTACACAACCTCCCCACAATAGCAAAAGCTTAATCAACAATTCAAGCTACATCAGCTGGCAATAATTTTTACAGCCAAATAAAGAATTTTCAAAAGAGTTATTTCATAACAAATCCTCTTGTTGGCCAAGCCAACGGGGAGCCTGTTCGAAAGCTCAAACAGATAAATTAAACAGATAAAAGAGATATTAGAAGCAATAACACTTACCAACTTCCAAACTAATTTTGTATCCATCATGTTGATAATCTACAAATGGTCCTATGTTAATGCATCCAATAACACAGATGCAAATAGATAACCAAAACAATAAATGTAGGGCAATAAAAAAACTAACCCTAAGCATATCTATTGAGCAAACAAACAAGGTTCCACTACAATTCCTCCTATGGTTCAACATTAGGGAACTATACTCTTGAAACCTTGATTTTCACATAATGGACCTTATGGAATGGAAAGGAATTGAGACATAGACATTTAGTTTGAAAACTAAGCAAGAAGTGTGTTTGTGGTAAAAGCAAGTCATTAACCAAGATTAACTCAAATTGAATCCCACACAAGTTCTTGGCATCTTTTGGTCATATGGTTTTCATGCAAACATTGGTCTTTTGGTTTGAACCACTCTTAGAGAAAAGCATGTCCTTCAATATCTTGGTCTAGTAAACAAAGTCTCTCTAAGTCTCTTAGAATTAAAAAAAAACTTTCATCCATCTCCCAAAGATCAAAATCAAAATCACCTCATAAACAATTCTTGGAAATTTTGAAAATATCCCTCATGCTAAACTTTGGGAAAATCATTTGAACCAAATCAAAATCATTTCATTCAAATGATTAGATGTGTGTAGATGAATCCTTCTCCACATATTTGATCAAATTATCAAACCTTGTGAACAAATTCATACCTTGATGAACATCCAACATCGTGGGATTTAGGAGTTCATTATCAAAATTATCTTGTTTTCTTAGGTGTGTCTAGATGAATCCTTCTTCTCAAACCTAGACAAATTAGCATCTTCTAAACAATTTAACTCTAGGACAACATCCAACCTCTTAGAGTTTTCACTATACAAATCAAATCAAAACATCAATCCAAGTCCTAAAGTTTAGAATCCTCTTCAAGGTTTCCTAAAGAGTTCCAATCATTCACCAATCATCCATCTTACATATCTCATCACTGTCATTTTGATCCTTAAAATCTTAGACTTTCTTTTTTGTACCTAGAGTTTAGATCAATCCAAAGAATTAGAGGTTCACCTCCCACATTCTTGAAAATTGATCCTTATTTTATCGTCCAAACTAGACCTCAACACAAGAAGAATATGGAATATAAAATTTATCCATACATCATAAGCGGTCTAAACCAACCAAACTATCAAAGCCTTATAATGCCAGTTGATTATCAACACTCACATTTATACAATCAGTACATGGGATCATTATCTCCTACAAACCTCGATGGTACAAATGTGAGTACGCCTAGTCAAAAGTTTGGAACATCTTTCTTGATGGTAGATTTAAATCCAAGTCAAAACCTACAAATCTATCAACCAAACACTCAATGCATGAGTGTTCCACAAAACAACATCATCACACCAAATCCCTACAATCCAAATGTGAATGTACCAAGTACAAGTTTACCAAACATGAACATTTTTAATCCACATTTGGTAAAATTTGGGATGCATATGTTTTTGAATCACACAAATGTTGTTCAAAGTCCAAACAAGATGTTGACGACTCCAGGTATTAGTCCAATTCAAGGTAACACCATGCAAAATCAAAGTTACCTAAATCAAGGGAATGTGATTCCCAACCACGAAAATGTTCAAATTCAACCTATCATGTCAAATCTAAGCGTCATCCCAAATCAGAACATTGTCCAAAATCAATTTGTCCATGATCCCATAAAAACACCACAAGTACACATTCCAAATCTGATTGAACACAAGCCAAATCAACTATATCAAGGGTGTTAATATCAAAATCAAGATCAAATTTCGCTAGAGCAACTTGCTTCACATGCCAAACTAATTGAATTATTGAGCCAAGAGATATCTTCACTCCAAAATCAATACACTCTTCCATTGGTTTAGCCATGTCATCAAAGTATTGAGTTGTGTCCATAACTGCATCAAGAATAATATCTCCAATGTCAAGAAGTTGGATATCAAGATCAACAACATCAACAACAAATCCAATCACCACATCTCAAAGATCACTCACCACATTTCAAAGTTAAATCACCACATCTCCAAGATCAATCATCACAAGGTCAATCTAAAGTGCAAGTCTCATAGGGTAACAAACGAAAATACACACCACTCAGGAAACCAATCGAATCAGTCCTGCAACAATTGGTACAAAAAAATCTCATCAAGCTCCTCATCTATGGGAACTATCAAGAACCCCTTGTTAAACCACGAGTGTATAACAAGGAGCACCATTGTAATTTTCACAAAACAAAGGGACACACAACATCAAGTTGTATTCAACTCAAAAATCTCATCCAAGACTTCATTGATCGAAAGATAATCACTATTGGGGATAATGATGAAAATTCAACCACTAGTGATAGCATTCACAATCTCTCCACCGAAATTGTTGAAAACAATGATCAAAATCTATCTATCGATAAAGATGTTTCTACCTCATCCAAAAATCAAATCAACATATACCAAGAGTCACTTTTCAATCATGATCAAAATCCACCAACAATACCTAACAATGATCCAATTCAAGAAATGTCAACATCATTTGACCCTATGGTTGAAGACATTGACAATCTCTCTGCCAAAATTGTTGAAAACAATGTTCAAGATCTCTCCATTAATGAGCACATTGAAGATTTTTCTACCCCATTCAATGATCAACTCACCATACATCAAGAGCCACTTTTTAGTAATCTATTTCAAGGAGTGTTTGAATTATTTGATCCTATTGACATAATCTATGGTCCATCGACCAATGATCATATTGAAAATGTCTCTACATCACCTTATGAGTTAGAGGACATATCTCAAGAATTTATTCCAAAGCTTGATCAGCATCTTTCACTAGGGTATAGCAATGGTCCTTTCCAAGACATGTTGACACCCTTTGAACTCATGGTTATAGATACTGAAAGAATCCTCAACTTGACACTTGATCTAAGTCCATTCAAAGATCAAGAGGATATTGAGCCACTTCCCATAAATAATGATGATGTCCAAGAACCCTTTGTAAGCAATCCATCCTTTGAAACTGCCCCATGTCAATAACTTGATCGAAACCATGTCAAAAGAAATTCTAAAATTAATCAAGATAAAAAATTTGTATCTCCAAGATACTACAATGATCTAATGGACACTCTCCTATCTATACAAGATGTCGCAAATGATGATCATATCCATATCGCACACACTCCTCTATCTACCCATGAGATGCTTTATGTGGAAGCACACGTAGATGATCTTCATTCAGAACATGATTTCTCTACTCCTGACATTATTATACAAAAAGAGCAAGTTATTAATTCCTACAATCAAACAAAGTTGTCAACATCAAGATCAGATATATCCCAAATTCAGACTAAGGACATCATGAATAAAGATATCCAACATTATCCACCCAAGGAACTAGATTAGACAAAATAAGATATTCCAAAGCTAGCAGAGCAGCAAATTGAAACAACGCCATCTATAGTGGTCATTTATCAGAGCATGCTTATTGAACAAGACATATCAAAACAAGCAGAATCAAAGCATCAAGGTAATACTTCCACAATACTGGGGGCAACTATGTCTCAAGAAAATGTGAACATAGGGAGCACAAAGAGTCCTTATGATGAAACTAATGTCAATACTACAACCAGCCACATCACTAATCGTCATCCACCCATCATCCCATCCATGAATTGGGATCAACATCAAAAGAAAGATTTGAATCAAAGCACAATGAATGTTATCAAAGCAAGAGAAGCTGAGAAGCATAATGGACAAATCAAATATGCATGGATACCAAAACATACAAAGAAAGATTATCCCTATCAAACTCCATTAGTCAAAGAAACTATGGGGTAAAATAAAAAATGGAAAAGTATCTATCAAAGATGTCCACAAAAGAAAAAGCAAGCTTTTCAAGTGACGTACAAAGTGTATCAAGCAATTGGTCCTAATTCCATGCACACTTCCGTATCCACCCATCATTGCTTATCTTCCCAAGTTTGGAGAGTCAAAGGTTCCAAATTGTCAACCAATCCATCTCCTATCCCTAAACACACTCCATCCATGCCTCCACATATAATATACAATTCTCACATTAACCATGTGTTGGCAATGACCCTTCATCATAAGGATTTAGAAGGCACTCTATTGCGATGTGCACACAAAGACAAAGTCAACTCCAGTACCAACGAAATAGATCAAGAATCTCAAAATTTGTATTCAAGTGCATATATCTTGGAAAAAAAAACTTCTTCAAGCAAGATATCGATGGTACATTATGCCAGAAGCATCTACATCAACACCACCAGGTGGGTCAGCATGAATCTTTCAGAAAAAACCAAAAAATTCAAAAAAGGATTAAAAATAGTAAAGAAAAAAATTGTCCTCTAGTGAAAACCGCATGGGCAACGCTTTGGGCAGGTACCATGATGAAAACTTGGAAAACAAGCATCATGTGTAGGATCGAGCATCTGTGTGCACTATTTCAGGTGGAAGCATCTCATCCCATCCATAATAAATCCAACATTTCATCCATCTTATCCATAATAAATCCATTCATTTATGAACCATTTATCCAATCTATTTTCATATATTTGCATCCATAGTCCAAGTTATCTTGATCTTGATGAACTTTGGTGCACACTTTACACTTGCTTATGGTAAACATCTTGACATGGGTCATTTTCATTAATCCTATCCTATGTAGCATTATTTGATCCATGAAGCATTATCCAAATGAGCATTTTTATCTAAACACTATATCTTATTGCAAGATAATCCTTGGAATCCTTTGCATGCTTGCCATATCCATCCATCACATTCCATACATTGCTAGACACTGGGGGCAGATTTTTACATCTTGCTTCAGGAATAAATCTTGATATATATCCTCCAACTTATGTAGTGATCCGAACATTCGCAAACATAAAATCAAATTGGTCAAAGTATTTGTGAGACAAAATCCAAATCACTAACCCATGGTATATTTTGATGAGAAGACATTCCTTATCAGTCTTCATCTTTCATCGAACATCAATCCAAACAATCAATATCAGTCACACCCTTAGAACATCACATCAAATCATTAAAAAAAAAATTGTTCCAAAATCAAGCTTCAAAATCCTGATCAATCAAATCCAATGAATCCATCATCTTGGGATATCCTTCTCAATCCTTGTGTTTCTTAACACTATCCTTGTATTATTGTGTATCCTTGACAATTTTATCATCATCAATCCCATATCATCCTGGGATACCCATCCTAATCATTGTGTTGCTTAACACTATCCTGGCATTGTTGTGTATCCTCAACAATGTTATCATCATCAATCTATCGATCTGATCAATCAACCTTAGCTTGGTTTTCAACAAAATCCCAAACAAAGCACTGATATCATCACATATCCATATCCAAATCATCAAAATCATGGAAAATTCAAAAACATCCAAAACACACAAAAATCCAAAAACATTCAAAAAACTGAGAAAATCCAAAAACATCTAAAATCACATCAAAATCCAAAAACATTCAAAAAACCAAGAAAATCCAAAAAATTCCAAAATCACATGAAAATCCAAAAAATTCAAAAGACAAAATCCAAAAACATTTGAAAATTTGGAAAATCAAAACATTTGCAAAATTTTGAGAAAATCCAAAAACAGCCTCAAAACATTTCAAAAACTCCAAAAACATCCAAATATTTGAAAAAATCCATTTGTCTTATTTCGCTTTCACCCGCAATAATCAATCATCCATAATAAATTGATCATCACCTTCATCCTTTGGCAATACAAATAAAAACAACCACAACAATCAGCAAAAGCAAGCTTTAAACAGAAAATCAAAATTGAAGCAACAAACCTTGAAATGCAAAAATCAAACTCTTGATCATTCACAAACATGTCAATCGGCCTTATATCAATAGCCTGTCGAAAAACTTATCAACTTTCCACCATCCACTAACATGTCCTAAGATGTATCCTTCCTACATTGGGCATTATCTTTTGGAAAAACATTTTGGATAAACAAAATGACGTGCCGCCATCCACTAACATGTCCTAGGATGTATCCTTCCTACAATGGGAATTATCTATTGGAAATCATTTTGGTTCTTATCCTAAACAAAACAAATCCCTTTGGCTAGAGGTATGAAGAACATTGACTTGTTTGTGTACTTGATCTTGCTTTTGATTTATCTTATTGCACTCATTCCAATGACCTCTCGATGATGTCTACTCAAAACAATTTAGAGAGAAAGGAATGGGGCAACAATCATTATCTTTTGTCTGTTGTGCTTGTTGGGCATTCTTGTAATATAACCTTGGTGAATACTTGCTCTGTTAGGTATGTATGGAGGGTGTTTTGGGCAGCTTGTTGACTATTGCATTGATAGGTTATACCTTTTCATGTTTTGGTCCAAAATGTTTGAAACTTCAAAAGTGCATCCTAGCAAGGTTTTTGTATGTCAGGTGTGAACAAGAATACTCCTATCTATTTGTCGAGTCAAAGTCCATCTCACTAGGTGAAAATGTCATCCTGGTTCTTTATGCCTTGATGCATCGTACCTAGGTGTGTTATCAAACATAAGGTAAGTAGCCCTTTTAAAATCGCAATCCTTGATAAGCGAAACATCATATATCATCATCATCATCTCTAATAAAGTCTCATCAGATCATGGACTTGTTGGATCCTCTTGTCATCATCTCATTTCTTCTTTCTTCTTTTCTGCACTAACATCACGTCATGATCAGTTAATCATCATCGCCATTGCATCCACCCTGCATCCACAAATCATTAGCATACATAAATCTCATAATCATAACATATCACATCATCCATTTCATCCATCTCACATGCATTGCATTATCATTTGCATCATCATCATAAACATCCATATGTCCATCTTGAACCTCTTTGTCGCGAGATCGACCCTCAAATAGAATCTTTCCACTCGATCTCTTGAGGGGGCAATGTACCAATATAATTCTTTCCGCTGGGGTATTCGAAAAAATCAGAATTTTTTTAAAATTTTATCATGTAGAGTTTATTCTTTGAACCAATGCAACAAGTACATTGCTTCAAAGAGGGGGAAAATGTAAACACGTAAAATTGACATCACACATATTTAACTAATTCATATTCACCCATCAATTAAATAAATCAAGGTTATTTGATTGATGTCCTAAAGTCTCTTCATTTAATTAAATCAAATGTATTTAATTAAATGGATAGGGCATCAATTTCCTCCCTTTTGATTTCAATAAATCCAAGTATCGAAGTCAAAAGTCAAAATCACCTAATCATCATCTTAATTAATCAAATCCTAATAAATGCTAATCCTAATCACCCAACACATCCTCTAGCTTTTCCCACTTGCACAAATAAATCAATTTATTGATTTATTAAATTCTCCATTTTCTCTCAATAGGGCATAAAAAGAGAATATTCTCCAAGTTTGAATCTCCCCTCAAATTGACATGTACATCCAAAAAAGCATTTAAGAGGTCTTACATGTCTCTTGTAAAGGTCAAATTCAAATTTCCAATCTCCCCTTCTTTGGCACATTGACCAAAATGTGCTCATTCCTCAACCTCTCACATGTCATTGACAAGTGGCATCTTGTCATTGGTAGATCTTTAGTCCCACATCCTCCATGTTTGGAATTTTTTTATCCTTCTTGGCTATAAATAGAGAGTTCCTCTATTGTATTAATCCTCTATAGCACCACAATCTTAGTATCTCTCTCCACAACTCATCCAAGTTAGCATTTCATATCGCCTTCATCATGGAGCTTAGAAAAGGATTGGGAAAGGGCTTCTTTCCACATTGAAGAAGCACCAATCCACTATGAGATAAATATACTTCATATATTTTTTTAATATCTTTTAGTTTCATTTGTTTGCATTTGGAAGCATGATGTATTCTCTCATAGGGTTGCTTGATTTGTTGTATTTAATTTGACATTGTTACTATTGTTCACCAAAGTTGAAGCTTGTGCAGATTTAGCATCCACAATAATTATTTTATTTTTATTGTTATTAATACTAAAATTTAACATTAATAATTATAATTAATTTAATTATAGTAATTATTATAATAAATCAGTATTTATATAAAATTATAATTTATATAAAATACGTCGAGAGTTATCCTTCTTGAGGAACTTATTTTCATCATTTTTTCTCATTGCAAGAGTACTTCATCATTCATATTATAATTATAAAGATTTATTTTATTTTATAATATATATTTATACATTATTTTTATTTTTAATGTTAAAAAGATAAATTAAAGTAAAATAAAAACAATTATGCCAGAGTTAAGTAATGTTGTTTTTTTAGATTTTAAAATCAATTTAATTAAAAATAAAATAAAATTAATACTTAGTGTCATTTAATAATTTTTTATGTTTTTAGGGTGAACATTTATTTATAGTAGTAACATAAATACACTTTTAATTGTAATCAATGGAAAATCTCAGATTTGTTAAAGGGGTTAGCACAATAACAACAAATCCTATGAAATAACAAAGTACAAAGGAAATAATCATGAAAACAAAAGGAACAATATTACCCTAGGTCTTCATCTTCCATGCTTCACCTTTGTTACACCTCCTAGCTTGCTGTAAATAGAGATGCCCTCAGATTTCAAATGAGCAACTATGACTAATGACAAAGCCCTAAGCAAGTTTTGAAGGATTTTACTAAAAGAAATGACTTGACAATAGACTAGAATGACAATGACTACAAATGACAATGACCATGAGTTGACAGAAAATGAGCATGAGATGGAGAGAAAGATCAAGAGAGAGAGAGAGAGAGAGAGCCAGAGACCAAGAGGAAGCCAAATGAGAACAAAATTGCCATTTTATAAAAACTGCAATTTTGAATGTGTGGCCAGTGATGAAGATGATAAAAACCCTAGAATCAATGGGATCAAGATTGAATGTTGCAATAAGAATTAGGGTTAGGTCAAAATTAGGGCAATGATAAGGATGAAGGGCCAAGATTGAATTATAAGATAATTCAATCAAGGGTCGAAATTAAATGAGATGTCAAAAGATAAGAATAAATTTGGAAGATAAGACCGGCACGGACAAAGAGGTTGCTAGAGAAATTAACACAAAATTATTTAATTTAGGCTTATTTCAATGAATAATTAACAATAATAAAGATATTATTTAATTATGTAGGAATGTGATAAAGAATCATTTGAATTAAATAATGATTTATCCAAAATTAAGAGTGACCAAATTAAATAAATCAAATTTATTTATTTTAATGAGAGAAGTGGCCACTGAATAATTAAATAATTAAAATAATTATTTAATTATAGTGGAAGGTGGACAAAAATTAAATAAATAAGAATTTATTTAATTTTAGAAAGGGGACCTAATTAGTGACGTAATTAAATAAATAAAATTTATTTAATTAATCAAAGAGGAGAATAAAGATAAAAATGAATTAATTAAATAATTAAAATTATTTAATTAATAGAAGAATTATGACTTTAGAAAATAATTAAATAATTAAAAAATCATTTAATTATTAAGAATGAAAGGGGCAATGCTTGACAATCAAGAGTTGCAAGCCTAGGACACCTTAGGAGTGTGTCTACATTTTGCCCCCTCTTGTCATATCGTAGCATGTCGCGTTGTGACAAAGAAAAAGAAGTCAAAAAAATGCCCCAGTGCAAAATAAGATGAGGAAGAATGACGAGGAGGGTTATGGTATGCCCCCTCGAGAGGACAGATAGGTTCCAAGAACATGGGTGTGCTCTCGAAATTGACGAGAAGACTAGAATATGAAGAGACAAAGAATGTTAGCAAAGATATGGATGACGATATGGATGCATGCCTATATGAGACGAGTGAGACAGACTATTGATATTCTCTTAATCATCATTACGTGTAAAAATGACACAATGGACAACAAACACAATGGTATGACGTGAGACCAAGGTGCAAGGGTCATCCACTTGAAAAAATAGAGGAACCATGCATATGATTGTCCTAACTCATATTACAAGTAAGTTGCAGTCTTTGTCAAGACAATCCACGACAATACCCAAAAAAAAAAAAAGGCTGTGAGACGCCATCGCACTTCAAAATCCTTTCATGGACATCTCGAGGTAGCTAGCAATACGACCAAAAAAGACAAGACAAGAAAAATATAAGACAAAATAGAAGCCAAGATAGTCAAAAAGATAAGACAAGATAGACCGTAAAGATTAATAGCCATTTTATTTGTTTGCCAATGTTTGTTTGCCAAAGATTGAATTCTGTTTGATTTACGCTTGATGTTTAAGAGTTTTTGGCCAATTTGATCGCAGCCGATGGCTTGACGGGTCATTGGTCGGGAAGGACACATCCTGAAAAGGCAAAGGACATTTTGATGAGGTCTAACTCCAAGAAGGACACATCTTGAAGAGGACCAAAGAGTGACGAGATTGACATTGTTTTGACTAATGTGTTTTGGCAAGTTGATTGATGTTGACTGTATGATTGATTGGACTGTGTTGTCTAATTTTGACCAATTTTGACATTGACGTTTCAAATGACTATCTTGTGTCTGAGTTTGACTATGTTTGACTTATTTGACTGATGTGATGATTGTGACAAATGCCATGATTTCATTTGGACCAACCTAAAAGGACTGACCTAATGTCTCGGGGACTCATCGACTGATGGCCTTGCCTACGTAGCAAATGCGCAGAGATAACGTAGTTCGACAATGACATGGATTGACTGACATGACTGACTTTGACTCTATTTTTAGGATTGTGACATTGATTTGAATGTTTTTGTATTTTTCTTCAGGACGTTTTATGATTTTTAGGTCTTTTTTTCAAGACATTTTATGATGTTTTTGTCTTTTTTCATGACATTTTATGATGTTTTTGTCTTTTTTCAGGACATTTTATGATGTTTTTTGTCTTTTTGTCATTTTATGATTTTTTTGGATTTTTGACATTTTTGAGGTGTCAATGGATGAAAATTTGGGTAGCCTTTGTGCTAGATACCAATGACAAGGGGAAAACCAAGTCTAGGTGCAAGGAGATAAATGGGATTAATGGATGAAATGGATGTATGCATAAGAGAGAAAGGATGTGATCTCCAAAGACTATGTCGCATAGGAATGACATGCCCCATTCTAGGTACAAGACTTAGGATTTTTCGTGACAAAGCTGATGACAATAGGATAATGATATGATTGGTTTAGATAGGATGAGGTATGTCAAGAGATACCCAAAAAACATGTTTCAACATTTTGTCCCTATATCTTCATCAAGATCAAAAGGAGAAGAGTGGATAAGTGGACCCAATATGATAGGTAGGTATGATGGCTAAAGATGGAAGGTAGGATGGAAATGATATGACATAAAAATGATAGGTTGGATAGATAAGACATTGTGCCCCCAAGTGTAAGTGACATAGAAGATCAAACTACACATGATGCCTGTTTGCCAGGTTTTCATCATGGTACTTATTCAAGGCGCCTGTTCACCAGGTTTTCACCATTGGATGAAGGGATTTCTCTTTACTTTTTTTTTTTTGACTTTTTTACTTTTTGACTTTTGGATAGGAGGGACTCAAGTGTCTAGTTGCATGAAAGGTGATAGTCCCACTAGAAATGGATATCATTGCATGGACCATGTCAAATGTCATTATGCTCATAGATGTTGGTAAGGGATGACATGAAATGGAGATAGAGTAGGTAGATGATGGATTATGATGTGTATTATGGAGGATTATGTAGGGAAGATATAGGACTTATATGGGAATTATGCAAAAGATGAATGGGGAGGCTTAGCAAAAAGCATGGACCATAGGAAGGTGGTGGGGAAGATATGTAGGATAGTGGATGGGGGGTGACAAGATGGAGGTATAAGGGCTTGTTGTGAAATGGAAGGGAACCATGACCAATGGTTGCACACATTGTGATAAACGTTGAAGCTTTTGATGTGGATGAGGTGTAGAAAGCAATGGAGATGTTTTCTTAGGAGATGGGTGATGAAGTGCTTTAGGTACCCACATAGACTTAGTATTTTTATGGATTTTATTTGTCTTGTGGGATTTTTGTAATTTTTGAATGGAATGTGTATTTTGGATGGAAGTGGATGGTTGGGATTTTTGTGATGTGGATGCCTCATTTGACTTGATTTCTTTTTTCTTAGGTACCCAAACCATTTTGTTTTTAGACTTTTCTTTTGAAGGTATGGGCTTATATAGCTTTTTAGATGTACTTGGCTTTGACTTTTTGAAATTGTATTCTAAGGAATTAAGACCTTTAGAATTTTTGACTTTATAAATAGAGGCATCCAAATTTTTATTTTTGAATCCCATGGGGTGGATGGAATGAGTGGGAGCTTTATGTTTACACAATGTGTGCATTTGTTGGTCATGACTAGGATATTTAGGGTATTTATGGATAATTGGATAAGAGGATTGGATGGTAGGGATATTAGGTGTTGGAAGTAATGGTGGCAAAGCGGATGGAGGGGTATTAGGAGTTGGAAGTAATGGTGGCAAAGCGGATGGAGGGGTATTAGGAGTTGGAAGTAATGGTGGTAAATTGGATGGAGGAAGGTGTATGGTCACATGCTTTTGACATTTGTAGGATGAAGGTGGTGGAATGGCAACATATGTCTTAGGTGTATGGTAGGATTTATGATGGAAGGAGGTGGACTTAGGAGACATGGGGGAAGTACCAACATCTTGAGATTGATTTCCTTGGGGTATGCAATGGACAATGGGACTAGGTGTAGGTGGAACACGAGACATGAGTTCCTTATTGGAAAGACCAAGTGGATATGATGGAGGACTTGCAATGGGGTCGATAATGGGTGATGGGGGATCATTAGGATCTTGATTAGCATTGTGTTCACTTAGATCCAAGGTATTTGTTTGATCTTCTATACTAGCTTGGGAGGCAAGTGTCTCATCAAGGGAAGTGGATGTTTGAAGGTCATATATGGTGCTAGGTGGAGGTGAATTTGGAATATCTTGCTCATGGATAGGCTCTTCATCATTATTGATATCATCTTGATCATAGAAAAGATATAGATTATGGACAGGTTGGATGACAATGATTTGATCTTGATTAGGACTAGGGCTTGATGTTTCCACATGCTTAGGATTAGGCTCTTGACATACATCTTGGGTTGCTTGAATGGAAGTAGAAGGGGATGACTCTTGGAGAGACTTGACATGTTCTAGATGGTCAACAACATAGGGGCATGATGGAGGTTGACTTGGACTTATGAGGGGAGACTCTTGACTTGGCTCAAGGGGTTGTGGATGACATGGTTGACTTGAAGGACTTGGCATGACATTTGAGGACTCTTTTGTATGTTCAAGTATATGTGTTGAATGACATGGTGGCAATTGATTCCTTTCTTGTAGCCTTTGGGTCACATCCTTTGTAGGTGGATTGGTGGATTTAGATAATGCCATCAATTTATGCTTTAAATATCTAAATGTAAGGGATTGATTTGATGGAGGATTAGATGATGGTGGGGGTAATGAAGAGTTTGATGGGTGAGAAGGTGGAGAGGCCAATGGATTAGGACTAGGACATGGTGGATTAGGGATAAGCATTTGATTGGATGGTGGTAAGGGTGTATGGACTAGATTGGTGTTCCCCTTGTCAAAGGTGGCATTAAGACTTAAAGGTTCTTGATGTTGTTGCCAAGGTGGACTTGGGAAGTTACGTTGTTGTTGTGATATGGGTGGACATGTTGATGTGGCATTGTCATAATAGATAGATGTGTTAGGTTGGCATGATGATGAAGGTGACACATAGGATTGGGGTTGAATGTGTTGAGGTTGAAATGGTGTTTGGACTTGTGATATGATTTGTTGTTGTAATGATGATTGAGGGGTTGAATAGGATAATGACTGTTGAAAGGTTGATTGATGTGGATAAGAGTTGAAATTAGAAGAGTTGTGATAGGTTGACAAAGGGGAAACTTGATATGTGGATGGATGAGGTTGATATGATGATATAGGTGACACATTAGGTTGATGTGAAATGTGTTGATGTGGTGATTGGACTTGATAATGCGCTTGTTGAACTTGACAATTGGCCATGAGGTATTGGATTTGTGCTATGAGTTGTTGCATTTGTGGTGATTGGTTGGTTTGAAGTTTTTGGATAACATAATGGGTGCTTTGAATGATTTGTTGGTCTAAAGGTGTTTGATTTGTTTGAGCTTTATGAAGCATGTGAATAAGCTCTAGTGCTATGTCTTCAAATGTTGTCATGGTGCAAAATGATGTTGAAAGAGATGATGATGTGGAATGACGAGATTGGATGACTTGGATGATGTGGAAAATTTTTTATTGAAAGTTTGACTTGGGCAATATCAAACACAAGATTTTACATGTAAATGCATAAACACACACACCAAGCACAATGATAAGTTTGTCTTCCAAGATTAAATGCTATGATTAATCAAGCACTTGAATACACAACAACAAGCCCTATGACTAGTCAAGTGGGGTATGGCCAATTAGGTCTCAAGCTAGATTGCACAAGGTTGACTAAGGAATGATTTGAAAGAAAAATCCTGTCACACAGCCGGGAGAAAGGGGTAACCCACCCTTCACCTTCACTTCCCAAAGGTATAAAGTTCTTTGGGGCTTAGCCAAGAGTGACAAGATTTTAACTTCCAAACAAGCGTGTCTTTCGATTCACACTTCGATTGAGGTCGTCCCTAGGGGTGATGAAATCCCCTAGAAGGCCTCCTATGAAGGGTTTGACAAAAGCAAATCAAGTGAGGTGTTTGTGATCACACACGCACTTGATTCACACTCACAATGATTAATTTCCCTTAGAAATGAAATGTTTGTATGCAAACAATAGAAGCACATGTTCTTTTTAACCCCAATTCAAATGTGTAGGAAGACAATGGTTAATTTTAGACCCAATTTTGATATGTGATTGAAGACAAAATTCATTTTTAAGAGCCCAAATCCAAATGTGTTTGCAAACAAGGATTAATTTTATGCCCCAAATTGAAATGTGTGACAAACAAGATTAAGAAATGGAAGATGGGATATGTGCACCTGATTATTCGCTTTCCAATTTGTTGTGTATGAATGATATTTCTGCCACTAAAACTCCTTATGATCACCTACAAAATCAAAAGAAATAATATCATAATGCAGCCATGAAAAAAAAATAAACTCATTAGAAAATTGCAATTTCAGATACATATTGTTCACATAGCCGAATTAGATTCGATTATTTGAAGACATTATTGATCTGAAAAATACAAAATCAAAGAAGAGACTGATATATTTTTCTGGAGAGCTTTCCAGAAATAATCATGAAAACAAAAGGAACAATATTACCCTAGGTCTTCATCTTCCATGCTTCACCTTTGTTACACCTCCTAGCTTGCTGTAAATAGAGATGCCCTCAGATTTCAAATGAGCAACTATGACTAATGACAAAGCCCTAAGCAAGTTTTGAAGGATTTTACTAAAAGAAATGACTTGACAATAGACTAGAATGACAATGACTGCAAATGACAATGACCATGAGTTGACAGAAAATGAGCATGAGATGGAGAGAAAGATCAAGAGAGAGAGAGAGAGAGAGAGAGAGCCAGAGACCAAGAGAGAGCCAAATGAGAACAAAATTGCCATTTTATAAAAACTGCAATTTTGAATGTGTGGCTGGATGAGAAGATGACAAAACCCTAGAATCAATGATCAAGATTGAATGTTGCAATAAGAATTAGGGTTAGGTCAAAATTAGGGCAAATGATAAGGATGAAGGGCCAAGATTGAATTATAAGATAATTCAATCAAGGGTCGAAATTAAATGAGATGTCAAAAGATAAGAATAAATTTGGAAGATAAGACGGGTATGATAAAGAGGAAAGAAAGGAGAAATTAAATAATAAAATTATTTAATTTAGGCTTATCAATGAATAATTAAACAAAAGATATTATTTAATTATAGAGGAATGTGACAAAGAATCATTTTGAATTAAATAATGATTTAATTCAAAATTCAAGAGAGTGGACCAAATTAAATAAATCAAATTTATTATTTTAATGAGAGAAGTAATGAATAATTAAATAATTAAAATAATTATTTAATTATAGTGGAAGTGGACAAAAATTAAATAAATAAGAATTTATTTAATTTTAGAAAGAAGGGGACCTAATTAGTGACGTAATTAAATAAATAAAATTTATTTAATTAATCAAAGAGGAGAATAAAGATAAAAATGCATTAATTAAATAATTAAAATTATTTAATTAATAGAAGAATTATGACTTTAGAAAATAATTAAATAATTAAAAATTATTTAATTATTAAGAATGAAAGGGGCAATGTTGAATAATCAAGAGTTGCAAGCCTAGGACAATTTTATGTGTCTACATTAATAATTATAACAAATTTCAATGTATTTATTTGTAATTGTTTTTATTTATTTTTCAAGAGTGTATTTATTTATTTTTCTTTATTTTTCAATAGTTTTTAGTTTTTTTTCTTTATTTTTAAAGTAGTTTTAAAGTTGTTTTAGTCACAAATTCATGAAGACCTCTATTAAAATAAATTAAAACTAAATACTCTGCATGTAATAATTTTTCAAGTTTTTAGAGTGGACATTTATTTATAGTAGTAACACAAATATGTTTTTTTGCTTTGTTTTTAAAGCAATTTTAAATACGTTTTATTCACAACTTTCTTTAAATGCTCTTATCTTTGAATTTGTAGACACGCGAAATTAACATCGTGCACCCAATTCACGTTCATCTGCTCATTAAATAAATCAAACGCAGCAAATCCATTCACTAAGTAAATCAGGACAATTAAATAAATCAACTTGTCTCACATCAACCTTTAATTAAATAAACAAAGCTTTATTTAATTAAATATCCAAATGCATATTCCATCCCTCTTTGATTTAAATAAATCCAAATATCTAAGTCAGATGGGTCAAAGCCCCTAATCATCATCCTAGCTAATTAATCCTGATTAAATCTAATCTAATGCATATCACATCCTCTGGATAATCCCACTTGCACAAATAAATCAATTTATTCATTTATAATATCAACATTTTCACTTAACATGGCATCTTTGAGGAATATTCCCTCAAGTTTGAATTCAAAATCAAGTGGACATGTACATCCAACAAAGCCATTAATGTCTCTTACATGTCCCTTGCAAAGGTCAAACTAAGCATTAACTCTCAAATTCAAATTTGAAATTTCCCCCTCTTAGGCACATTTTCCAAATCTTGCACATGCATCAACCACTCACAAGATGACAAGTGTCCTCATATCATTGGTCCATTCTTTTTCCCACATTCATCCATTTGGTCAATCTCTCATCAAAATAATCTATAAATGGAGAGCTTCATTCATCAACAAATCTCCACAACTCCACAATCTTAGCATTTCAACTCCACATTTTGATCCACAATCCTCATGCAAGGTTACTCTCTTCAATTGAGAGCTAATATTTCCCATCTTATCATCATCTTCATAGCATCTTAACATCAAGCTTAAGCAAGGATTGGGAAATGGCTATTTTCTACAATAGCACCAATCCACTATGGGATAGATAGAGTTCATGTTTTTTTTTGTATACTTTTATTTGTCTTGTTATTTGATAGCATTTTAAAACACGATTAGATATCTCATATGGATGTTAAAATCTTGCTTTGTTTTAACACTGACAATGCTTGTTTATGTTAATCATTTAACCATTTGCAGATTTTAAGGTCCACATAATGGCGCTAGAAGGAGGGCCTGGACATATTCTATAATCTGCTATGTTTATATTGTGTAATCTTCTCTATTTACATTCTTGAAATTTGCTTTGTTTATATTGTCTTAATTGAAACATGGCCTATAATTTTGTTGGAAGGATTACAAATTTATCTTAAGGTCTTGAATAGGAAGTTTCTTGAATCTGTAGTGGCTTGCATATGAATGGAACACTTTTTCAATTTATCTTAGGAGAGCTATTAAATAAACAATGGATCTATTAACAAGTTTTGGAAGTTATCCTTTCTGCGTATTTGTTCTGACTTGGTGTTTATCAGTTAAGTCTTGAATCCATTAGTAGTTTGAACTTTGTTTTAGACATTGGATACTCACATCATCAATAGAAGGAAGATTGTTCACATCAAGCATGATTGCAGGTTGTATAAAGAACAAATTTTCCCTGTTTGTTTAGAATTACCCCATACTCCTGAATTTTTTCAACAAAGCTTCAACAAAGTCCACATAAGCACCCCCTGGAGCATAAGACAACGTTGTTTCAACTTGAGCAACTGAATCTTTTGTTTTTTTTTCACTAGTAATCTCCCTCTTAACTCCATTATTCACCACCACAAAGCACCCCCATTCCTCACATTTGAGCATACGTGGTTTTTTGAGTCAGATCCTTCCTGACACTAACACCAAAGGTTGTTGGTATCACCTTGAAGAACAATCATTCGTGTCTTGGAGAAACTACACCTATTTCCGGCCTAAACTTTGTCTTTGGTCCAAAAGGCCTGCTGGAATCAAGCATTGTATTTACCTCTTTGTGTCCATATGGCTTTGTCTGAATTTTGTATCATCATTTGTCTTGAAATCCAAATTATTTTATCCTGCTTCAGAAGGTGGATGTGATTAGATGTCACCCCAAGAGATGTATTGGATCTAGGAGAGCTCTCAAGTTCATTTATGAGTATCATCTGATTATATATGGTTGCAGGAAATAAAGTTCTATTTATTGTTTCGGAGGGCAGAGCTAATTTGAATTTCAAAAATTGGCACGCATCAAATGAATGGGGGGCATCTCTGTCTTTGAAAAGGTACTACGGTGACTTGGCAGTAAGGTGAAGAAGTCCCGCACTAAATGATTTGCAACATGGGGGTGTCATCAATATAAGTTTGGACTTATACTTCTTCACTTACACGATCCAGAGGTATGCGCATATCAACATTATGAACATGAGTCACACCAGACCATAGGTAAAGTGCGCATTAACTTAAAAAAATGTGTGGTTGCATTTAAGAGGAGAAGGATTCGGCTTTACACAGGCCGATGGAATTTAGTTGGGTCACCATCGATTTTGGTTGGTGCTTTTAAAGCCATTATAGAGATTGTCAGAAAGGGTCGGCACATACCAGTCATGGCCATCTATGTCAACCAAAATTTTCTCATATTTCTATGACTTTGGATGCAGGCTGGAAGAATGCTATTTAAAGATTGAAGTCATCCTAAGAGCTATGAAGGATGATAGGAGGAGACTGTTGTCATTTCAGGGATAGCAAGAAGGCACACATATTCTATGGTTGTATTTATTGCAGCTAGTGATATGTCCTTCCTGAAAAACTTGGCAGAATTGATGATTCGACCTTACACCTGCCAATGGACCCGTGCCATTACTTCTATGCACATGCGGATTAATAGGGATTGATCTTGAAAAGATCAATGACACGAGGGCAATTACAACAAGATTTTCTAGTCATAAAGGTTGCACATACCATAAGAAGGATGGAAAATACGCTCCAATAATCAGGATTTGAGATCTCTTCACAAATTTAATAGCTACCTACTAACATCGAATGAAGAGTCATGATTTGAGCCTACTATCGTAATCTGTTTGAAACTGCACTTAGAAGTAAATTCATTTGTTGAATGCTCTACTTGAAGGAAGTGATCACTTATGTCCCTCATTTATTTCCTGGGTGAATGAACCGACATGCATTTAATTTTGAGCTATATTTGACTGCTTTTAGTTCTTGAATGTGTGGACATTTATTTAAATTTTGAGCTATTTCTTGAGAAATTTCCTTTAAATGAAAAGAAAGCTTTAATCATGCCAGCAAATCTAGGAGTTGACAGAAGTAATAGCATGGTGAACTAATCAATAAATAATTATTTTTAGAATTAGATGGATAGTTCTCATAAATGTTTATTCATGGTGAGCATTATTCCCAAATCAAATTTATTGGACATTATTCACAAATTGAATTCGTTGTGAAATCATATAGACTTAACATCTGATTTCTTTGAGTATAGTATCAGCTACCTAATGAATTAGTAAACTATCATTTGTTAACATTTGTTGCTTTTATAAGTGATTTGTTTTTCTAGATGTTCCTTGAGTATATCAATATTTGACTTGCATATTTGAATATGTCAATTATTGATTTGCAAGATTTCTTGAAGATGATGATGTAGCAGGCGAAGGAATTCAAAAACATCAAGCAGATTTGAGTTAAAGAAGACTAAACATTGGAACTTGAAATCAAGAAAGCATTTTTAAATGCTTAAGGATTTTGTCTACACCTTAGTTTTCTATTTTAAATCAACTCACACCTTTTTTTGAAAGAAAAGTTCAATTATCATTGCAAAGGGGATAAAATGAACTTTAGGCAACATTGACTAGATTTGGTTTGAGGCTAACAAATTGAACAAAGCAACTTCAAACATTTCATTTTGGTGCTTAAAACGAATTCATCATTGCTTTGAGGCTTAAAATGAACATGTGTTTTTCATGTTTTGTAATCTCTTATTCAAAGTAATCTCATCTAAAAAGGCGTATGCACTTCTCTCATGCTTCAAGGAAATCTTGAGAACCCAAAGTCTTTTTTATTACATTAATTTGCATAAAAGATTGCCTCCACACTTTGATTTGGGTTTAAAATTGAACAAAACACTTTGCGAGTGTGAGTAAACTTATTGCATCTGTTCTCCCTTTGTTTCTAAATGAAGGTTGATCGAACTATGAATAAGTTTGCTCGCTTTTGTCTATCTTAGAGGGCTTGCCTTGGGAAAAATGTACTCACCCAAGGGAAGGACTCAACCAGTAACACTGTAAAGCCAAGAGTATTTCCAACCAGGATATAAATGTGGGTATTGGAGTAAACACCAATATCACATGGTTGATTCCGACAAGATGGATCCGAAAGGGGACTCTTGCCATATGGGTCAATCTCCACGAACGGAAAGTTTGAAATAGAACCCTTGTTTTGTAGTGACCAATTGATCCATTGAGCAAGTTTATCAAAGTGGTGCATTGGAACTTAGATTCCAAGAAGTTACTTTCCATGTCTGATCTTGGTTGAAATATATAGGTTAAGACTTCATTCTTTACATACCTTTATATTTTATCCTTGGTTGCATGTAAAATCATCTATTCTACTATGAAGGGCATTAGGCAAGCCCACCAAGAAAAACATACCAGTTGAGCTAAGGTGTTATATTGCTTGTGAGTCAGTTTGAAAACATAGTGTGTGATCCAAAACATCGAAACCAACATTCAATGAATCATCAAAATTGCAAACCCTTTAGGAGAGGAAAATATCCCTGAAAAAATTCACATGTTATTGCTTTCCATTGGGATTCGTGTCCTTAGAGGCATCTTAACATTTGGATTTCATCTCAATTTTCTTCTACTAAAGTCAACTTTAGGTAGTTCTCTTGCCTCAAATTTCCTTGGTTTCCGCATAATACACTTTGTGGGATAAGGGGAAAGTTGAGACATTAGACATCTAGATTCAAAATCTAATCAAGAGTGTGTTTGTGGTAAAAATAATCCATTAAGCAAAGATTAAATCAATTGGACCCCACACATGTGCTTGTCATCTTTTGGTTGTATGGTTTTCATGCAAACATTGATCTTTTGAATTCAAATTACTCTTAGAGAAAAGCATGTTCTTCACTATCTTGGTCTTGTAAACAAGTCATTCCTAGGTTCATGTAGGAGAAAATAAAACACTTCATCATATCCATCTAGCAAACAACTTTAGATCTTTGGAAACATCATTCTAGACTTGGGTACAAATCATCCTCAAAATCTAAACCACCTTGTTTAGTTACATGTATGGGAATGCATCCTTTCTCATACATTTAATTAAATCAGCAATCCTTTAAATAAGTTCATCCTAAGATCACATCCAACATCTTAGGGTTTACAAGTTTATCATCCAAATCAAACAATCAAAATCAAACCCTAAGTCTAGCATTGATCCAAAGTTCTTAAATGTTCAACACTCATATCATTTCCCTTTCCATCCTTCATCTCGTCATTAATCCTAAGAACCTTAGAGGTCACTTTTGTAACAAGGTCAAAACACAAGGAGAACATGGAATACAAACTTGATCCATACACCATGAGTAATCCAAATCAATTGAATTTTCAAAGCCTTACAATGCTGATTGATTATCAAAACTCACACTTATACAATCCATACATAGGATCATTACCTTCTACAAATTTCAATGGCACAACGAGTGTGAGTATGCCCAAATAAAAGATTGGAACACATTTCTCGATGGTAGATCTAAATCCAAACCTACAACTTTTTCAACCGAACAATCAAAGCATGAGCCTTCAAATGAACAACGTCATCCCACCAAATCCCTACAAGCCAAATGAGAATGTACCAAGAACAAGTTTTCAAAACATGAATCCGGAAAACTTTGGGATGGATACATTTGCAAATCATACAAATATTCCAAACATGAACAAGGGTCAATTTCAACCTATCATGCCAAATCTGAGTGTCATCCCAAATTAAAACATTGTCCAAAATCAAACACAAGTACACACTCCAAATCTGATTAAACAAAAGCCAATCAACTATATCAAGGGAGTCAAGATCGAAATCAAGAACAAATTTGGTGAGATCAAATTGCTACACTTACCAAAATAGTTGAGTCGTTGCGCCAATGGAAATCTCCACCACCATTACCTATATCATTCCTTGGTTTAGGGCTTCCCCCTTTACCTAGCACCAATCACTCCTTCCAAATCAATCCACCTAACACCGATCAAGCCATCACATCAAATTCTTTGAATATACCATCGATATCGCACCAACAGATGGTATCTAATCAAATGACAACATCAATCCTAAAAAATCAAAACATGGTCTCCCATGGACCTATCACCTCAGTCATTCCAACCATTCCTATCACCTTGATCACTCCAAACACCCCTATCCCACCCATCATATCTCAACCTCTCACTACCATGATCACTCCAAGTGTATCTCAACCACTTGTCACTACATCCAACACGATTCCAAATACACCACCACTACCACCAAAACCAAGTGCAATAAGTCAATATTGTAACATCGCAATAAAAGCACATCAAGCCTACCAACAAGCGCTTCAAGCTACCCAAGCCACTCAAGCTACCCAAGCTGCCCAAGCCTCTCGAGCTACCCAACAAACACAAGCACAAACACAAAAAATGATAATTATTGGGGATACCGATGAACATCCAACCACTGGTGATAGCATTGACAATCCCCCCACCACAAATGCTAAAAGAAATGATCAAGATCCATCCATCAAAGATCACATTGAAGATGTCTTTATCTCGTTCGAAGATCAAATCAACATACATCAAGAGTCACTTTTTTATCATGATCAAAATCCACCAACAATACCCAACAATGATCCAATTCAAGAAATGTCAACATCATTGGACTCTATGGTTGAAGACATTCACAATCTCTCCACCACAATTGTTGAAAACAATGATCAAGATCATTCCATCGATGAGCACCTTAAAGATGTTTTCACCCCATCTGATGATCAACTCACCATACATCAAGAGCCACTTTTTAGTGATCTATTTCAAGGAGTGTTAGGATTATTTGATCCTATTGACATAATACACGATCCATTGACCTATGATCATGTTGAAAATGTCTCCACATCGCCTTATGAGTTAGAGGGAATATCTCAAGAATTTATTCCAAAGCATGATCAACATCTTTCACCAAAGTCTAGCAATGGTCCTTTTCAAGACATGTTGACCCCCTTTGACCTCATGATTACAGATACTGAAGGAACCCTGAATCGACACTTGAGGCTATTGAACCACTTACCATGTCTAATGACAACATCCAAGAACCCTTTGTAAGCAATCCATCCTTTGAAACTAATCCATGTCAAGAACTTGATCCAAAGCATGTCGAAAGCAACTCTGAAATCATTCAAGATCAAGAATTTGTATCTTCAAGATACTACAATGATCTAATGGAAACTCTCCTATCTATGCAAGATGATCATATCCATGTAGCACATACTCCTCCATCTACCCATGAGATGCTTTCTGCGGATGGACACGTAGATGATCTTCATTCAGAACCGGATTCCTTTACTCCCAATAGTATTACACAAAAAGATCAGGTTATTGATTCATACAGTCAAACAGAGTTGTCAACATCAAGATCAGATATGTCCCAAACTCAGACTGAGGACATAAGGTATGCAGATATCCAATATTATCTGCTCAAGGAAACAAGTCAGACAAAATAGTATAATTTAGAGTTAGCGAAGCAACAAATTGAAACATCACCTATGGTGGTCATTTATCAGAGAATGCATTATAAACAAGAGCTATTAGAACAAGCATAATCAAAGCATGAAGGTACTCCTTCTACAATATGAGGGGCAACTATGTCTCAAGCAAATGTCAACATAGGGAGCATGAAGAACCCTTATGATGAAACCGATGTCAATACTACAACTAGTCACGTCATGAATCTTCATCCACCCATCACCCCATCCACAAATTGGGACCAACATCAAAGGAAATATTTGAATCAAAGTACAAAGAACGTTATCAAAGCAAAAGAAGCTAAGAAGCATGAAGGACAAATCAAATACAAGTGGATACCAAAAAGTACAAAGAAAGATTATCCCTATCAAACTCCATCAGTTAAAGAAACTATGGGGAGAAATAAAAAAGGGAAAAGTATCCATCAAAGATGTCCACAAAATCAAAAGCAGGCTTTTCAAGTGACGTACAAAGTGTATCAAGCAGTTGGTCCTAATTCCATGCACACTTCTGTATCCACCTATCATTGCTCATCTTCCCAAGTTTGGAGAGTCAAAGATTCCAAGCTGCCAACCAATCCATCTCTTATCCCTAAACAAACTCCATCCACGCCTCCACGCATGATATCCAATTCTCACATTGACCATGTATTGGCAACGACCCTTCATCATAAGGATTCAAAAGGCACTCTATCGCGATGTGCACACAAAGACAAAGTTAACTTCGGTATTGACAAAGCAGATCAAGAATCCCAAAAGTTGCATTCGAGTGCACATATCTTAGCAAAGCAGCTCCTTCAAGTAGGATATCAATGGCACATTATGACAAGGGAATCTACATCAGCAACACCTTGTGATTTAGCATGAGTTTAAAATCTTTCAGAAAAATCAAAAAAATCAAAAATCCAAAAAATCCAAAAAAAATCAGAAAAAGGGTTGAAAACAGTAAAGAGAAAAATCGTCCTCTAGTGAAAACCACATGGGCGGCGCTTTGGGTAGGTACCATGATGAAAATTTGGCAAACAGGCGTCATGTGTAGAATTGAGCGTCTATGTGTGCCACTTCAAGTGAAAGCATCTCATCCCATCCATAATAAATCCAACATTTCATCCACCTTACCCATAATAAATCCATTCATCCATGAACCATTTATCTAGTCCATTTTCATCCATAGTCTGAGTTATCGTGATCTTGATGAAAATTTTGGGGTACACTTTACACGTGCTTATGGTAAAAATCTTGACATAGGTCATTTTCATTGATCCTATCCTACCTATCATTATTTGAGCCATGAAGCATTATCCAAATGAGCATTTATTATCTGAACACCTTATCTTATCACAAGATAATCCATATCCATCCATCCATACACCTATCCAAGCATCCACCCATGGTATTCCATACATTGATAGACACTGGGGGAAAATATTTAGATCTTGCTTCACGAATAAATCTTGATGTATATCCTCCAACTTATGTGGTGATCCAAACATTGGCAAACATGAAACCATATTAGTCAAAGCATTTCTGATCCAAAAACCAAATCACTAGCCCATGGCATATTTTGACGAGAAGACGTTCCTTATCAAGCTTCATCTTTCATCGAACATCAATCAAAACAATCGATATCAGTCACATCTAATTTTCACATCAACATCACATCAAATCATTCAAACATATTTTTTTTCAAACCAAGCTTCATCAATCGTGATCAATCAAATCCAACCAAGAAATCAAGAGGATATCCTTGTGTTGCTAAACACTATCCTTGCATTGTTGTGCATCCTCAACAATGTTATCATCATCAGTCTTGATCAAATCATCATCAATCCATCATCATCTTGGGGATATCTTTCCCAATCCTTGTGTTTCTTAACACTATCCTTGCATTGTTGTGCATCCTCAACAATGTTATCGTCATCAATCCTGATCAATCAAATCCTTGCATTGTTATGTATCCTCAGCAATGAACTATCATCATCATCAATCCATCAATCTGATCAATCAACCTTAGCTTGGTCTTCAACAAAATCCCAAATAGAGCACTGATATCATCATGCATGTCCATATCCAAATCGTCAAAATCGTGAAAAATCCAAAAAATATCAAAACATCCAAAACATCCAAAACATTGAAAAAAACCAAAAACATCCAAAACATCAAAATCCAAAAACATTCAAAAACATCAAAATCCAAAACATTAAAAAATCAAAATCCAAAAGCATTCATAAAATCTCACAAAATCCAAAACATTTGAAAAATCAAAATCAAAACATTTGAAAATCCAAAACCTAAAAACAGCCTCAAAACATTTCAAAATGTCAAAACATCCAAATATTTGAAAAAATCCATCCATCCCATCTCACTTTCACTCGCAATAATCAATCATCCATAATAAATTGATCATCACCTTCATCCTTTGGCAACACAAATAGAAACAATCATAGTAGTCAACAAAAGAAAGCTTCAAATTGTAAAATCAAAAGCAAAACAACAAACCTTTAAAACAAAATAAAACTCTTGATCATTTTCAAACATGTCAATCAACTTATCAAACCATCATCATCCTATACAATGAATGTCCTAGGATATATTGTTCCAAAAATGGGCATCATTTTGGATATCACCTCAGATTATTATCCTATCAAAACACATCCCTCTGGCTGAAGGTATGAAGAACATTGGCTTGTTTGCGTACTTGATCATTTCATTTCATTTATCTTATTGCGCTCATTCCAAGGCCCTCTCGATGATAATTGAATGGAGGATTTAGAGAGATAGGAATGCGGCAACGATCATTATCTTTTTTCTGTTGTGCTTGTTGGACGTTCTTGTAAAATAACTTGGCGAATACTTGCTTTGTTAGGTACGCCCTAGCAAGGTTTTTGTATGTCAAGTGTGAACAAGAATACTCCTATCTATTTGTCAAGTCAAATTCCATCGCACTAGGTACAACGCCATCCTGGTTCTTTATACCTTGATGCATTGTACCTATGTGTGTTATCAAACATAAGGTATGTAGCCCTTTTAAAATCCCAATCATTGATAAGCAAATCATCCATTTATCAACATCATCTATCATCATCATCATCATCATCTCTCATAAAGTTTTCCTATTGGATCCTCTTGCCATCATCTATTTTCATCTTTTCCACACTAATATTGTGTCATAAATAGTTAATCATCATCACCAATGCATCCATCCTGCATCACAAACCATCATTATTCTGCATATCATCTCACATGCATAATCATCATCATAATATAGATCTGTTATTCTAAGCATCTGCATAAATCATCCATTGCATAATCACAGCATATCACATCATCAATCTCATCCATCTCACATCATATCATCATTTAAGTTGTTTAGAATAATATAGATTTGTTATTCTAAGCATCTTAAATCTATCTCATTTGCATCTTATTGCGCTCATTCCAAGGACCTCTCGATGATATTCGAACGAAGGATTTAGAGAGATAGGAATGGGGCAACGATCATTATCTTTTGTCTGTTGTGCTTGTTGGACGTTCTTGTAAAATAACTTGGTGAATACTTGCTTTGTTAGGTACGCCCTAGCAAGGTTTTTGAATGTCAAGTGTGAACTCCTATCTATTTGTCGAGTCAAAGTCCATCGCACTAGGTACAATGCCATCCTGGTTCTTTATACCTTGATGCATCGTACCTACGTGTGTTATCAAACATAAGGTAAGTAGCCCTTTTAAAATCCTAATCATTGATAAGTGAATCATCCATTTATCAGCATCATCTATCATCATCATCATCATCTCTCATAAAGTTGTTCTATTGGATCCTCTTGCCATCATCTATTTTCAACTTTTCCGCACTAACATTGTGTCATGAATAGTTAATCATCATCACCAGTGCATCCATCCTGCATCACAAACCATCAGTATTCTACATATCATCTCACATGCATAATCATCATCATAATATAGATCTGTTATTCTAAGCATCTGCATAAATCATCCATTGCATAATCACAGCATATCACATCATCAATCTCATCCATCTCACATCATATCATTATTTAAGTTGTTTAGAATAATATAGATTTGTTGCTCTAAGCATCTTAAATCTATCTCATTTGCATCTTAAAATCATTTCATCATAACCATCCATTTTGAACCTCTTTATCGTGAGATCGACCCTCAAATTGAATCTTTTCACTTGATCTCTTGAGGGGGCAATGTACCAGTGTACTTCTTTCCACTAGGGCATCCAAAAAATCATTTTTTTTTTGAATTTTGATCACGGAAAGTTTATTCTTTGAACCAATGCAACAAGTACATTGCTTCAAAGAGGGGAAAAATGTAGACACGTGAAATTAACATTGTGCACCCAATTCATGTTCATCCGCTCATTAAATAAATCAAACGCAACAAATCCATTCACTAAGTAAATCAGGACAATTAAATAAATCAACTTGTCTCACATCAACCTTTAATTAAATAAACAAAGCTTTATTTAATTAAATATCCAAATGCATATTCCATCCCTCTTTGATTTAAATAAATCCAAATTATATCTAAGTCAAATGGGTCAAAGCCCCTAATCATCATCCTAGCTAATTAATCCTAATTAAATCTAATCTAATGCATGTCACATCCTCTAGATAATCCCACTTGCACAAATAAATCAATTTATTCATTTATAAAATCAACATTTTCACTCAACATGGCATCTTTGAGGAATATTCCCTCAAGTTTGAATTCAAAATCAAGTGGATATGTACATCCAACAAAGCAATTAATGTCTCTTACATGTCCCTCGCAAAGGTCAAACTAAGCATTAACTCTCAAATTCAAATTTGAAATTTCCCCCTCTTGGGCACATTTCCCAAATCTTGCACATACATAACCACTCACAAGATGACAAGTGTCCTCATATCATTGGTCCATTCTTTGTCCCACATTCATCCATTTGGTCAATCTCTCATCAAAATAATCTATAAATGGAGAGCTTCATTCATCAACAATTCTCCACAACTCCACAATCTTAGCATTTCAACTCCACATCTTGATCCACAATCCTCATGCAAGGTTACTCTCTTCAATTAAGAGCTAATCTTACCCATCTTATCATCATCTTCATAGCATCTTAACATCAAGCTTAAGCAAGGATTGGGAAAGGGCTATTTTCTACAATAGTACCAATCCACTATGGGATAGATAGATTTCATGTTTTTCTTTGTATGCTTTTATTTATCTTGTTATTCGATAGCATTTTAAAACATGATTAGATATCTCATATGGATGTTAAAATCTTTCTTTGTTTTAACACTAACAATGCTTGTGTATGTTAGTTATTTAACCATTTGCAGATTTTAAGGTCCACAGAATTCATGAAGACCTCTATTAAAAGAGGCTGTTGAATCATAACCATTTCAAAACTTCACGGTTGCAGGTTTGACTTTATTCTCCTAGAGTTGGATTTCTCACAGGTTTGGATTTACATTTTTTGATTCAATTGAATTTAGCTATCATAATTTTGGCTTTAGTTCTATTGAAACCAATTGCATTGTTATAATCTGTTATTGCAATAAAACAAAACAAAGATTCAAGGAGTCGTAAGGTTTATTGATTTTTTATTTGTGGTTGTTTTATTATTGAGTGGGACAGAAAGTCTCCCAAATTGAGTTTGTTGGACTTGCTAGGGCTCATTTGGTTTGGAACTTGGCAAGGTTACATTTTTTTAATACACTCTAGAATCAAAACTAGGGTTTGCCCATGTTATCTGTTAATTTTCTGGGCATTTCCCATGTGACTCTTGGGGTATGCCTCTCTACCACCCACCCTTTTTTGTGAATATATGTATGTTTATATTTAAATTAATATAGATACCAGCCTATTCATCAAAAAAAAAAAAACTAGGGTTTGATTACCTTATCTTGTATCTTTGTGAAGAAAATACATAAATTTAATATTTGATTTTATCTTAATTGACAATTGTATCATGTTTGTTTAAAGAATAAATTGGACATATGTATTGAAAATAAAACTATAATTAAAAATAGTCAATTCAAATTTCACAGGGAACTCATAAGACAACTAAGCATGTTTGTGTTTAACCTCTAATGTGCTATTGAGTCTTTTTTGTGTTTATTTCACTATTGAGTCTTTTCGTCTGATTTATTTTTCTCATATATTATTTGAATGATTGAAATGGTGATAGCATATGGGAAATTTACTATTGTTTTGAATAAGTTGATGAAAAATAGGTGCCTTGAGAAAAGATAACTCAGCATATTTTACATATATTAATATTTAATATATGTATGCTAGTAGATAAAATACTTGAATGGATGGGGGAATCTCTTAAACAAAGATCCCCACAGTCTCCTCTTGCTAGAAAAACTCTTACTATATAATGGTTTGGTCATTTTTATATTATTTTGTCTAAAAATTTGTCTTATTTAAAATTTTTAGGTTGTGAAGCTTTTTCACACATGTTTTTAAAATGTGTATTATTATATAATATTTTTTATAAATCAATATAAATAAAATTATTCATAAAAATGTTATGATTTAAAATATTTTTAAAAATAAAATTAAAGAATCTATAATTCAAAATTGGCTTTACTACCTATTTTAAAAAAGCGACGAACTTATTGTTATAGTAAATGCGAACAATACTGACTCCCGATTGCGAATTTCAATTTAATTTTCATTTTGGACATGTTATGCGGGTGAATAGTGGAATGCAAAGGTGGAAGATGTGGTGGCTAATGCCATTTGAATAGGAGCTCTACCAACCTAAAAGAACCTATAGATCACAAAGATAGAAAACAAGCACAGATAATGCATAAGCTCCTCCTCATAAGTATTAGATAGTCAAGGGTCTCCTTATAAAGGAGAAATATCCAAGAATGAGAAATATCTTAGTATGAAGAGAATATCTAGAAAATAGCTAGCAAATATCTAGCAAGGAAAAATATCAGGAGATATTTAACCTACACAATAAATGCCATGCCTAAGTAGGCTTAGGTCAACATGTGGATAGTAAGCATTAAATGTAAACACCGACACCCCCCCTTAAGAATAACTTAGGTGGGCATGGATAAAATGGGTCCTGGCTACTAGCCTGGTTAGGTACCCATGCACAAAGTAATCTCTCATGAAGCAGAGAAAAATAGAAGACCCTGTGGGAAAAAAGTACCCTCCAAAAGAGAGAAAAGATGCATGAAAATTATACACATGAAGAAGTACTACTTATTTCACTAAGTACAATATATGATTTCCTCCATAAGAGAGAAAATAATATAAGGTCTATGAGACCACCCCCCATAATACATTTCCTGCTACATTAAAGTTGGATAGTGAATATAGGATGCAGATGTAGATCCAAGAACATGTCACAATGTTCCTTCCCTTGGGAAGAAATGAAACCAACTGAAGATGCAGGATATCTTCCCATGTGAGAAGATGTATGTATGATCTTGAATAGAGTTGAAATTTATCCAAGAATGATGATGATGGTTCCCATGATGTCTTTGAATGTTGTTCAAGAATCTCCAAGCCAATGCTGACATGTGATGAATACTGATGGAATGAATCAAGTATCATAGAAGATTTTGCAACAGGGACCACAAGAACCATAGATGTATGGGAATAACTGGAACCATAAAAATCTAATACTGTCACTATAGAAGTCGATGTAGGTGAAGGAAGAGCAATCATATTTGAAGAATACAAGGCTGATGCAACTTTATTGGAGTTGTCATCAAAAAGAAGACTGATGTCCTCAATGTGTGCTTCCATGTCAGCAATGCGAGACTCTACAAAAAGACATGAAATGTTGGGTAGATATGCATCCCAATCAACAATGCTAGGAAGACTAATATCTTGTTGCAAAGAAGTGTTGGAAGCTCTTGAAGAAACAACTCTAAAAACTGATGAAGCAACAGTAGGAGGTGGAATGAAGACTTCCAATATGTCAACATGACATTCTTCATGATGTGGGATATCATTTGTGATCATTGCAAGATCATGTGGGAATGGAGAAAAATTTGAGTCTCTATACATCTCCCAAAGTTTGATCCATAAAGCATGTGGACCCACAATATCCATGATTACAATCAAAGTGTCATGTGGTATATGTAAGTTGATTAATCCAACAATATGATCATTTTGATTGATCCATTTATCCTTCTGAAATTGATTATCAGGTTCAGGGATAAGTCCATACAAATGGGACATAAGATAGTGATACCTAAGATGTTTTAGGATTCCTTCACACCAAGACTTATAGTTTCCCTTGTTTAGCTTGATTACAGAGGAATGAGTTTTATATCCCATGATTAGAAATGTGTCAACAACTCCCTATGATTATCTCTTTTCCCCCCAATTTGCCACTGTATAGAAGGAGTACTTGTAATTGACCCAAAAAAGACACAAATGGGAACTTTATAAGATGAGTGCTATGTTGTGCTCTTTGAAGTCATGGTGAAAAAAAGAGATGCCCTTTTGCAAAAAAAATGGAACACAAATTTGAGTTACGTTGCAAAATTTATTGCACTTTGAAGATTTCACCCTATTACAAAAGACTTTGCCTCATTAAAAAATTTCCAAATTTATGAGAAATTTTTTATGCAAAGTTTCATAATGAAGAAGGGAAAACAATAAACTCTGTGGAAAAAATGTTGAGATCAGCAAATTAGGATTTGTGGATAATGAATAAGGATTCCTCCTCTGTGAAATTTGACTTCTATCCACATACTGAAAGGGAGGATGAGCCAAAGCATGAGTGAGCAAGTTGCAAGAGTAGGTCAAACACAACCAGAAAACAAATCGACCTGCAAAAGCAAAAAAACGTGCCTCTATTTTGTGATAGTGTTGCCCTCAGGTAAAAAATCCACCCTAAAACAAGAATAGGCCACACCTTTGAGAAGTTGTTTCATGCCTTTGAGTAGATTTAATTAGTTTACAAAACCCTCATAGTGTCCAAGCTAAAGTCTTTAGATGGAAATCCAAATCTTATCATGCATATGGGTCAAATTATGCCTTCAAAGGCTGAGTGCGCACAACCTTCAACAGATTCTCACCAAGGGGGCAGAATAAATCATGTAGTCTATTGGAAAGGGGGGAGATGTAGGCTTCAGCAGTGACAACAATATGACAAGAGTTTAGATTGTGAATGTTTGAAGCAGGCTTCCACTCAACACTATCTCCTCTCTGCCTGGCTCCTGTGACGTCTCTCTACCCTTCAAAGTCTCTCCAATGACTTAGCTATCCCATAATTTCATTGGCGCATTCACAAGAAAAACACACTTTCCAGTCAAGGAGAATAAATCATGCCCTCCACGAATAGGGGTCTCCTCACGTGCTAGGAATAGGGGTTCTCTGATTTAGAATAAACCGCACCCTCAAGGAAACTTCTTTCCTCCAAAAAGGCAAAATTTTCCTACAAAATGTAACTCACACTCATTGAGGGACTCCAGATGTGTTAAATCACTACAAGAGAGGAGATCTGCATGCCTGAGACAGGAAAATTGTGCCTCACAAGCTAAAAATTGTACCTCCCTTTTGCCTAATACACAGGGATTTCGACCTACATAAGTCGTGGCAACAGAGAAAAAGGTAGAAATCACCCAACACCCTCCCAACACCAACTCGTGGGGATTGAATCGCAGCCTCTTCAGGAATATGAAATCATCCTTTGCACAATGAAGATATGGAGGGGTGAAACGCACCCTCCAAATGACCACACAGCCTTTAATGGGAAGATAGAGCAACCTCCAAATGACCACGTGAGGAGAAAAGATTTGAAGGGGGGAGAGTGGTCTCCTTATGTGACAGGAACAGGGGTGGTTCTCTATCTTAGAATAAACCGCACCTCCACCTCAGGTTTCCCTCAAAATCATGCAACAAACAACCAGCATTGTAGGTCACGCCTCCTCTATCGCGCCTTTAAACAGGTGAAACATAGCATACAAACATGTCTTTGCACCATTCTCCCAAAATGCATTAACGTGAGGCTAATGCGTGTTGCGTCTCTTATGGGTCTGTGGACTGAATCGAACCCCAAAAATAGTGAAGTTCATCCCTTGACAGGAAAAACATTTTCATCTCAACACATAATCGTGCTCCTGACTTGATCTATCTAAGAAAGGCTTTGATACCATGAAAGAACCTACAGATCACAATGATAGAAAACAAGCACAGATAATGCATAAGCTCCTCCTCATAAGTAAATTAGATAGTCAAGGGTCTCCTTATAAAGGAGAAATATCCAAGAATGAGAAATATCTTAGTATGAGGGAAATATCTAGAAAATATCTAGCAAATATCTAGCAAGGCAAAATATCAGGAGATATTTAACCTACACAATAAATGTCATGCCTAGGTAGGCTTAGGTCAACATGTGGATAGTAAGCATCAAATGTAAATAATAACACCATTCCAACGCATCCACAATCAATGAAAAATTCTTTTCTTAAAGTATACCTGACGTTATAGAAATTTTGTAGAGATTATTTAATTTTAATGAATTATGAATCCAAACACTAGGGGGTTTTGCAGTAATGGGGGATCATAAACTATATCATTCTTCATTCATACTTCAAAATTGTTGACCACCTCATGACTGTCGTGGCGGTGGATGCCCACTAGGGGAGAGGGGCCAACAGTCGTGTACCCTAACTTCGTGCTTCTAATTATCTTACATTGAAATTTCAAATCACTCCCAATTTTTTACAGCAGCTTACTTGGCAAGTCCCCTGCTTATAACTAAGGTTTCAGGGCCGCATCAACATGTTTTTTGTCAAGGTTTCCAAAAAGGCCCAAAATATAAGTGAGACCAATACTCGTGCATTCACATCATTAGTAGTTGAGCGCTCATGTGGCATCACATGATTAGTTGTTTTTTAGATGAAAGGAATACATTTTGTTTAATTATGGGTAGTCAAATTACAACTATTGGGCATTATATAAACAACTATTGGGTATTATAATCACAATTGAGTGCACGACTGTTGGACCCTGCACGACAAATGACCCCTCTCCCCTATATGAAAGCAATGCACTTCTAACACACCCAGGTAAGACCATGGATAACCTCATATCAACTGTTCAATAGTCTGGACTCTTTTTACATTGCTACCCGCCTATGCAACAACCAACCAACCTCTACATTCTGATTTCATAACTGTCTTAGTCGACATGCTATCCCATCTAACTCCAACCTATCTTTGGTCCTCATCCAACTTTTTGACTTCTTCATTTTATCATTCCTTCCATTCTCACCTCACTCTTCTTTTGTACTCATTAGAATTTCATACTTGTCTTTATTAGCACACTCATTGTTCAACCCCTATTGTCCAGACTTATGATATGTCTTGTGGTATTTATGATTTTTAACTGTTAATATTCTTTTCTTTATTTTTATCTTCATAATGTCCCATCAAGTGTCATAATGCCATTAATGGTTAGTTTTGGCATCATAACTTTCAAAAGTGGGACTTTTTCCACCCATAATCATTGTTTGAATCTAGAGTTGTGGATTTATGTTTTGGCCAACCCATTATTGTTATGATGGATATAAAAGGGTGAAGCATCCATTTAAGGGGAATTATCTTCACTTAATCAAATTATTTTCCTAATTTATTTTGACTTGTGTTCAAACATGTGGATATAAGGATGAAAAATCGTAGATCTATCATAGATCATAGGATGAAATCCTTTTGATTTCAAAGGTTAGGTGATGTCACCCCTTCGGTTGGAGGATGATGTCACTTAGAGGTCACATCAAAGATTCCTTGTTCATAGATTTAGTTGTATTGTATTGAAGTTGTTTGTTGTTTTCCATGGATATTCTCATGATAGTTTATTGATGTTACGTCTAATCAGGCTATAGTATATTTTCTATGTATTTTAAAATTCTATCTAGTAATAAGATAGAGATTCCAATTTACCCTTATTATTTGTAGTTCATTATAACAAGAAGATTAGAAATTATTTTTGTTATTTTCTGTTTTGAAATGTAATAATATTTTTAATACATAAATTTAGTAATTTTAACTTTAGTTATCTAATATTTGAGTTGCTAGGGATGACAATGTAGTTATTCAAATAATAAGTGTTTGTGAAAGGTAAAGAAATAAATTTATATTATTCTTTTGGATTAGGAAATTATAGTGGCATCTTAGTTGGTTTTGCTACCAACCTATGAGTCATGGGAGGATTCTTTAAATATCTAATGTATGGTGAAATGGGCTCTTTAGGAGCCAATAACAATGAGAAAAAGACCCAATCATGGAAGGAAGTGTTTCAAAGAGATGAAGACTACTATCATGGCTACATGGAATATTCCATCACAATCACAGGCATGTTATAGTCATGGTTGTAGGTTGCAAACCTTGGTTGTTATAGGTATTGTTTGGATCCATTAAAATCCATTTTTCTATCCTTCAAATACTCATGAGCATGCCAATTATGATGACTAAGATAGGAAATACTATATTATTATGAAAATAACTAATTTGATATAGAACCATTTAATTAAAAAACATACATTTAAAATGAATACTTTTGATCACAATATAAATTAAAAAATTTATTAAATGATGTAAAATATTTGGAAAGGAAAATGAAAATAGGGGAAAAGATCATCAAACGAGGCAATGCTAGGGCTCATCACCATCAACTAAAGGATACACTTTTATCAAAATATAAACATTAAAATCAAAAACCAAAAAGCATCATTCTAAAAAATTCAACATAAGCATTCAAAGTAAATAAGGAAATTAATTCATTTAAAAATTATTTGCATGCACATGTACTTTCCTTGTACATTTTGCATCCTCACACTTAATTGTTAAGATAAATATAACCATTTCTTAACAAATTTCTTATATAAATTTTCATTAAATATTTTCATTAATGCACATTTAAATATTAGAAAAATAAGAATAAAAAATCATCCATATGAATATTGTCTCTCCCAAAGAGAAGAACCCTATATAATTGATCACAAGACAAATTAATATTGTTGCTATCCATAGGGAACTTCTTCTACATAGGGAAAGTAGTCCTTGGATTCTCTACTAGTCCACTTGATTTTACCATGTGAGTAAGAGTGATCCATTAGAAACTTAGTTTGATGTGTATGTGGATTTTTACGACTTATGCATAATAGTGGTAAGCCAAATTTAGAATGTACAATATATTTTTTAATCTGATAATGAGTTATATTGAGAAATATAGTGGGGGTGTGTTGATGATAATTTTTTAATACCATATATTATTTTATAAAGTCCCTAATAGGTTGATATAATTTTGTAAACATGTCTAGGATATGATGTACTTGAATGATTCAAAACTAATGTTTTGAAGTGTTGTGTAATTGAATAACTTTTTTAGTGATATTATGATTGCAAATTTATAGTAATCTCTTCAATTATAAATGATTTTTAAATCCTCTTCTAATGACCCACATCTACCTATAAAATACTTGTCCTTAGTTTATAAACTAAAATATCTCGATGTGCAAGTTGATATGATATTAGTTATCATCTAGGAAGGTTGGTCAATAATGAGAGATTTAAAATTTGAATTAGGTTGACCTAGTAGGTTGTGCAACCTAGTCCCTAGTCAAAGTTGTGTTGTGAAAACCAATCCATTGACTTGACCAAGTCATGCAACCTTTTTTTGAGACAATATCGCACCATATGACTTTAGGCTCAAAAGGGACCTAAAAGATCAAATTGGTCCTAAGGCAATGGATAAATAAAATTAGCTATTGGGGTTAAGTGAGATAATAATAATTAATAACTTATCAAAAAATAATATGGAATTGTGAGAGAAATGAGCCATACTCAAATTATAATAAAGAAAAAGAAATAAAGATGAATCATAGAGATGATCAACAATTCAATGCTAGACCAACATAATATGTACATGGTAGGTCCTAGATTCAAGTCCTAGAAAATAACATGACATTAGAGCTAGACAAAGAGTCTTAAGCACAAAAGTGTAATTGTATAAGATTTAAAAAATAAGCTATTTCATATCACAATGAAAAATATTAAACAACCCTAAGGTCACAAAAAAATTGATAACTCAATACTAAAGCATCCTATTTTACATATAAAAATTCTAACACAATTTTACAAATCAATTTATCTAAAAAGAATATTTTAAATAATATACTCATTATCATAACCTAGACATATGTAATCTTTTAGTATCAACTTAAAAACATGTACAATAGGAAACTGCACACACAATTGAAAAATATTTTCCTACTCTCAACCAGATATATTCATTCTTCTTCTATGTAAAAATATCATACAAAACTGTTCATAAAAATTTCTAGGCAAAATACTCGAGAAGAATGTACAACTACAGCTTGTACATTAATTACAATTAATTTCACCGTAAAACCCAACTAAGAGAGATTAAAACAAGTCTTACAGAGAAATCTTTTCCAACAAACAAAATGGTAAAATAATAAATGTCATTAATTACACCTTTATGATGACTTAATATTCACCTTAAGTGAAAAAAACATTTTCAACAAAAATAAATGACATACGCAACTTGCATTCACGTCAAGGTAAAAAGCATATTAAATAGACTTTAAAATATTAAAAGCCTGTGAAAAATTGCTGCCATAAAAGTCATTGCTTAACCGCCACTGCCAGGAGAAAAATCCAAAACTGAGATACCCGTACGATTGTACATAAGTGAAAAACTGCGGAAAAAGAGGAGGCTCCTTCACGAGCAGTCGGGAGTAGAAAACGCAGCATCAGGAGCTCCGAGGAGCACACTGATTTCTAACAGAATATAACGTCACTTAAGACAATAATGCATTTCTATTAAAGGTCAAGTTTTGAATGTGGATGGTAAAAGTTTTAGAACCCATGTGAAAGGTAGAAAAAAATATATGAAAAAGATAATAAACTTTAGAAGTTTATTATAAATAGTAAAAATAATATATTAGTAAAACATATTTAATAGTAAAATTTCAAGGAAAATAAAACTCTAGTATTTTCTAGAATTGCTTCTCAAAATCCATGTTCACGAGGTAAATAAATACCTTGAAGTTAATAGATTTATAATGTCACTTAAGACAATAATACATTTCTATCATAAATCAAGTTTGGAATGTGGATGTTAGAAGTTACCCACTTAAAAGGTAGAAAAATTTATAAAAAAAGATAATCAACATTTAAAAGTTTATTGCAAAAAATAAAAACAATATATTAATAAAACATTTTAAATAGTAATATTTGAAAATAAAACTCTAGTATCTTCTAGTATAGCTAATCCATGTCCATGAAATAAATGAATACCTTTTATCGAAACGTAAGTCAATAGCTTTTTAATTTTCTTGTATTTCCTTAATCTAAGAGAGGCAAATCTTAAGTACGGACAAAATAGACAATTGACCTTTGTTACGGATGGGTACATTTATTTGTATTTATATAAATAAGAAGCTCTAGGTCAACAACTTTGTATGTACGTGGTGTTTCTTTAATTTAAAGTAAGTGTTGCGTACGAAAAAAAATATATAATTATATATCATTACCCATTCATTAGGCTAAGCCGACATCTAGAATTAGAGCAAGCATCGGGTGGGTTAGGTTTTCCATAGAATATTCCCGGAAAAGAGAGATTAAAAGCTTTGATCCCTTATATTTTATCATTATCCTTTAGACCCTAGGTCATCTCAAGTCAAGGTCCGATGAAATGCATTGCCCATTGCCCCTCGGTCCCTAGTGACTGACTTTGTTTATTCGTAGCAGTAACACTAGTGGAGAGTTCAGATTTATATACCTAACTAGCCCGTGACTGAGATCGCTTACTCCTACCACTCTCAGTAACGCCAGTGGAGAGTTCATATTTATATGCCTAACAAGCCCGTGACTGAGATCGCTTACTCCTACCACTCTCACATTGTAATGGAGAGGAATCGATTGAAGGGAGAGGAGTCAGTCGTGGGTATAGTTTTGGACAGCCTGGGGTCCAACTTTGGACAGTCGGGGCCCACTTTTGGACAATAAAAGTGTCAATGAATTTACATTTAATATCCAACTAAAACTCACTTTAATTTAAAAAATACACAAACTGACCAATCATGTAATGCCACATCAGCATACCAATATACATAAAAATCAAAATCATTATTAATATCTAAAAACAATTATACATATTCAATTTTTCTTATTATATTTATTTAAAATTGTAATATACAATTCCTATAATACATTACTCTATAAATTGAAAATCTAACTTTTATTATATTTATATAAACTATAATATTATAATAATAATTCCATTAACACCTAAACCTTAACCCCTTGATTTATTTATATATCATAAAAGCCAAAAAATCATTATGAAATATCTCACCAATATTATCCGATGTGTAAAGGACCTCACTTAATATTAGTTATATAAAATAAAACTTTTGTGAGCAATATATTACTAAAAAATCTCTAATGATGACATTGTCCAATATAAGACATTAAAAATCTCTAATGACTGCATTATCGAGCATAACATATTAATTACAATTGGCATGATTGATAAACATCAACAACAATAATCCTACATTGGTAGCCCTTCAATCTTTGCTTCGTGCCACGTAGATTCCCAAAGAGTCTAGGTGTTGTGTAGACTGCTCTGGCAAGATGCATGCTTCAAATAAGCGATGCATGGATATTAATTCAGGGAAGATTTCAAGGGAGATAATAGAGTGCCTAATAAAGTCTCTCCACTGTCGTATCTTTCAAAATGGTTGTGACATTTTCGGAGAAGCTGGTAGACCCATTTGCGACCTTTCATGATGCTTTCATGGATTTGATTATTATAGACAATTATGCAGATTTATATAATCAAAGTGAAAGACTTGACAATAGATTTTCAGGTTACTTGTTTACAGTAGTTACTACAGATCAAGGCCAACCCATTAAACAAAAATCTTCATATGGGAGATATAGAGGGGGGAGATAAATAGAGAGAGGGAGGGAGAGATGGGGAGAGATAGAGCACTAAATCTATTGAAATATTATCCCAAATAAACCAAATGGAGCCCTGAATCTATTGAAATGTGGCTTTTTACATTTTTCTTTTAATCAAATCCTAACTCAGATGTGGAGTCACTGTAGTGATGTTGGCGAACCAGAGACACGGAACGCTGCTTCCTCCTTCCATTATCGGGAGGGTTTGCATTGTGATTAGAGGCACCATTTCTGATAACTGACCTGCCTCTCCTCGAAAACTTTTTCGCTTTGGAGTGGTTATCAGTAGCTATATCCGTCTGGTGACAAGAAACTGACCGTCCACTTCTTGTGTGAGAGGCGGGTTATCAAGCATTGCAGAGGAGCCATACACAATATTAATAAAGGGCCCTACATTGGAGCCCCTGATGGGGCTGACATTATGCGAGTCGGAGAGCTTATCACTAAGCTAGCTGGAATAGAATTAAGCTAGCTTATCATTGTGGATTTGAATGCGGTTGTCGCCATGCCCAAATAATCATACACTGATTTTTGTATTCATGAATTGGAGAAGAATTTACATTAATTTTTAAGTGGCCGTTGGATCGATTTTTGGGGGCAGAAAACTTATTTTTTGTGCTTCAGGGCAAATTTAGCAGGAATGGGCGATCAAGAATTTTGTGTTGGATCCTGTGAGCAATTCACGGGAATTGCAGAGTAAGGAAAGCGGTCAATAATTGTGGCAGCTCAAGTATTTGGTAGTAATGTAACAGAAGAAGACGTGCAGTATGCGAGGGAATTTACAATGTAGAGAGAGAGAGATGTGGGGCATAGAAAGATAATGAATAATGTTTTTCAAAAATTTTGAATGAGAAGGTACGTAGATAGAGAAAGGATGGTCCTATGGAAGAATCCCATGGTGGAAGATTAATTTGAATCTTTTTCCTCGGATCAAATTGTTGGATGGCAATACTAATCAAGGTACTAAGGGTGTTAGGTCAAGGAAAAGTAGTCTTTTAACAAATAAATTTTTAAAGAGAAAATTGAATATTAGTATTAACGAAGAGTAATTAAATATGGGAGATAAGTTTAGGGTTGAATATAATTTGGATCATTTGTAAATGATGTGTTGTTTGATTTTAGTAGAAGCTTGTCAAATATTAATATAATAATGTATAAAATAGAATTATTTTACTCACCCTCTATCCACCACCCCTCGCTTTACAAAGAATGGTACCTATTGCAACATGGTAAGATATCCAAGAATTTAGGTATCCTCTTTGGGATAGGTATCACCATAATCAATATGAGAAAATAGTTTATGAATAAGTTAAAGATCAAAATGCTCTTGTGGACCAATTGATTACTTTCCAAAGTAGGTCAGATACAAGTTGCCCACATAATCCTTCTAGCCAACCATGTTTTATGTTTTCTCTTGCTAACCCCCTACCAAATCATGTTACAATCTCTCCACATTTGAATTGGTATGATTAGTAATTTAAGATGGGCTTAGTTTTCTAATCTCCTCCATTAGGTGGAACAACCTAATACAAGTGAATGAATGTATATTACTCTTTGCAAGTGAATGAACGATATTAGCACCAAAAGGAGAGACTCTTCCACAACATATCTATAATTGCTTTCATCTAATGCACCATAACCAAAACCTTTCTTTTCAAGTTCTTGGAATGTGCTTGTTGAAGCCAAGCCTTTGAACTAATTGAGGAGAAACTAAGAGTTGCTCCATCAAAACATTCCATGCTAGCTCCAAAATTTATTTAAAGTCGCCTTTGAAAATAGACCACATAAGACACTATGCAACCTTTGTCATGACCACTTTATTTTTTCACCAATTTAAGCATGTTTAAGAGAAGATAGGAAGCCACCTCAAAATTGACATGGATTTACATATCCAGCTCCAAGTAATCAGTCCATGTAACTTCTTCAAAGGAAACTTCAACCAAATCAAATTAAATGATGAAAAATTTCTTCAACATGACATCGGGATAGGTCCTCTAAAGGCTATTTCCTTTTTTCAGAAAATAAGAATAATGGCTTCACTGCAACTTCAAGCACATAGACCAAAATTGACAACACAGATCACTAGAGGAAGTGCAAAACATACCAATTGTAATGTGACTCAAATAGACTTCACCCATGTTAATAAAACATGCAAAAGGACACATGCAACTTTCCACAAAAGAAAAGTATTATCAACCATCAAATTTACAATCATTAGAATGGATTGGTATCAATACAAGAGTCATGAAATAAAATGATTATATTGGGAATGATGATTTGATCATCCCTTATAGGAACCAATTTCCCAAAATTTTATAAGCTTGCCTCACTTATTAAAAGAACTATAAATTATTATATGATCATCTGTATCGATTCCAAAGATAGTTAAGAAAGTCTATGAATTATATGATCTTCCAAACAATTAAAAGTGTTCTAATCTTATCTTAGAAGTATTGTTAATCTCCTTATTATGAGAAAAGTATTTCAAAAGAGCATTAATCATTATATTAGAATCACCCAGACAAACTTGGTTAACTTTATAAGAAGAAATTGATTTAAAGGTTTAAAATAACTAAATATGTCTCAACATAAGAATTTTTTTAAATGGTGTAATGATGATAACCTTCTACAATCTCTAATGACACATAATATACTAATCTCCTTAAAATATTTCTTAATAATCCATTAAAATTAACCTTGAAAATATTTTTTAAAATATATTTTGATTCTTTTCTAACAAATGTTTAACATTGTATTTATATATATATATAATCTACCACTTAATCAAAATAAAGAAGAATCAATCCATTAATATTTCTAAATATATATATTTTGTTATTATAAATTTGTTATGTTTCTTGATAGTATATAAACATATTCTTAATGCAATAGTTTATATATTCCCTAATTTATTATTAGTTATCAAACCAATCCAACCCAACCCAGCCTAGTGTTACATGGAAAAGCTTGCAAGCAAGGTCTTTTATATCTTGTATTTTGGAGATTGAAAATATTAATTATTTATTTGGTTAGTATAAAATTAAGAGCGACGACGTGATTATTAGGTTACCTACCAAATGGACTAATTACTAGACAAGAAATTCGATCCCATTTATGGGGTATCTATAAATCAATTGACTCAACGAACATTAACTCTACATCTTTCTTGGGTGAAATGAAATGCAACTATAAGAGGTGAAGTAAATCATTATTTTGTTTGCCTTTTTAAATGAAGTTGCTTTATTCTTTTTCCTGAAAATGGATTTAGGAATTACATCGCTGGAAGTTGTCGTTGGCGTGGGTATATGAAGATTTTATTCTTGAAAAAAAGGAGAAGCCATGGAGGAGATTGATGGATCTGTGATTAAAATATTACACACAAGGCCAATAAATATGCAGCAACTACAAGCACGCATAGAAAAGAATCAAACAAAATGCTTTTGCTTCTCCAACTTCTAGATAGCACACAAACATGTGATCAAAATAGTCCGGTGCCAAACAAATTAGTGATAAAATCAATTGGTACAGCTGCATGCATTGCTACTATTTCCCATTTCAGTTCAATGCGTCCATCTAGAATGGCCCTACCAAAGAACTGTAACTTATATATAGTTAAATGGGTCCATCTAGACTGGTTTTAAAGGTGCTATTGCAAGTTTTAAATATATGTTAGTTCTACGCATATATATTTAACTTATATTCAGTTGTATCACTCAAGCTAGCATGGAGGACTATAGTGTGTCCATCTAGAATGGTCCTAACAAAGAACTTTAACTTTGATTATATAAAAATAGTCCCAAAAAATAATAAAAACATAACAACAGTAATAAATAGATAAGAATAGGGAAAAACAGGGCAAAACAAAGTTGAAAAAAGATATATATTCAATCCAAAAATACTGTGTACAGCAGTTGTCTTCAATCACATATATATAGCTATTAAATCTTTGAAGCTTAGAAGCTTCTTTCTTTCTAGAAAACTCTAAAATCTGGAAACTTCTTTTTACAACAACTCTTTTTTAAAATGTTTTTATTTCAAAATAGCTCCAAGAAGACTTTAGAAATATTCTAGCACAATCTTAATTATCTCTAACACCCCCCCTTAAGATTGGCTAGAAAGAAAGAAAATTCAAAAGAGAGGGGAACATTATATTACTATCCCCCCTTAATGTTCACTTCAATCATGCCTAGCATACCATGTAATTTCAGAAATTTGGACTCAAGCATACTTTTAGTAAATATATCTACTGCTTGGTCTTCACTTGGACAAAATTGGAGATTAACAAAATTTTCTTGAACAAGATCTAGAATATATAGTGAACATCAATCTCAATGTGTTTTGTTTTAGCATGAAAAATAGGATTAGTTGCAACTTGTATAGCACTTTGATTATCACAATACAAAGGAGTAGCTAAACTTTGTGCAAAACCAAGCTCAAATAAAAGGTTGTGAATCCAAACTGCTTCCTTTCCAGCTTCTTTTGCTGCTCTATATTCTACTTCACATGATGACAATGATGTAGTTTTTTTTTGCTGCTCCATGTAATTGCACCTGATCCAAGTTGAAAAATATAACCACCAGTAGATTTCTTATAATCTATATCACCCTTGAAGAAGCATGGAGTGGTAGGAAACCTCACATTGGTTATTTTAGAGTTTTTGGGTGTATTGCTTGGGCACACATTCCTGATGAAAAGAGACAAAAGTTAGAACCAAAGAGTCATAAGTGTTTTTTTATGGGTTATAATGAAGAATCAAAGGCTTATAGGTTATATGATTTAACAAAAAACAAGGTCTTTGTTAGTAGAGATGTAAATTTTGATGAGCATTCACAACTTACAACCACTTCCTTTCACTCTACAACAACAAATGCTTCTCATTTTTTAGATATTTTAAAAAGAAATGGAGACTACATTGATGAGGATGAGTTGTGCACTTCTACAAATGATGACAATACTATTGAAAATGAAATAACTAATGCTTGTAATTAGACATTTTTTGCAGGTAGTGATGATGAAGAAGATGACTTTTCAGCTAGACAAAAGACAAGGAGTGTTGAAGAAATATACAAGCAAGGCTCAAAGATCCAAGGAAGGAATGGTAGTGCTCTCATGGACAAAGTATTGCAAATTAATGACCCAAACTCATATGAGGAAGCTAGAGGGAAGAAAGAATGGGAGCAAGCAATGAAAGAAGAATATGATGCTTTGATAAAAAATAAAAATTGGAAACTTGTGCCACTTCCCAAAGGTAAGAATGTGATTGGTTGCAAATGGGTTTATAAAACAAAATTTAAATCAAATGGCGCTATAGAAAAATTTAAAGCTAGATTGTTTGGTAAGGGATTCAATCAAAAAGAGGGTGTTGATTATGAAGAAACATTTGCTCTTGTCATTAAATTGAATACATTTAGAATTATTCTTTCTTTGGCTGCAAGTCTTGGGTGGCATGTTCATCAAATGGATATCAAAAATGCTTTCTTAAATGGAGATTTATATGAAGAAATATATATGGATCAACCACCAAGTTTTGTAGATCAGCAACATCCTAATCTTGTTTGCAGATTAAAGAAGTCACTTTATGGACTTAAACAAGCACCAAGAGTATGGAATGAGAAGATTGATAGGTATTTTCAGCTTCATGGGTTTAAAAAATGTAAATCATATCCAAATCTTTATGTGAAGAGAGTGCAAAATGAAATTATTCTTGTTGCAATCTATGCGAATGATTTACTCATAGCTGGACCAAATATTAGGCTAATTGATTATTTGAAAAGAGGTTTAGTGGGGATTCTATTTACAATATACATGCAGCACAAGAAATAATCAAACCCCAAAATTTATTATGTAAACTTTTAAAATACAACATACAACGAGCCATCTCTAAAAGAGTTACATTCATTCTTTCAGCCACCCCATTTTGTTGAGGAGTTTAAGGAACTATTCTTTGCACCTTAATACCATAATTTTCACAAAATGACTCAAATGCATAATTGCAATATCCATCCCCATTATCCATTCTTAAGTATTTAATTCTTTTCCCACTTTGATTTCAACTAATGTCTTCAACTTCTGAAAAATTTAAAATACTTCATTTTTCCTTTCAAGAAAATAAACCCATACTCTCCTACTGTAATCATCAATAAATGTGAGAAGGTACTTGGCACCTGAAAGTGAAGGATAGCCCGATTCACATAAATCACTATGAATAAGTTGTAGCGGATGATTGGCTCTCCATGCTTTACTTGAATCAAAAGGATCTCAATGATGTTTTTCTATCACACATCTTTCACAAACACCTTCAAAAGTTGATTTTTTTTTAATCCTCTTACCATATCCATTATAATCATGTCTTGCAATTTTCTATAATTTATATGTCCAAGTCTAGCAAGCCAAAGTTTTGACATATAATCAGTCTGAGCAATTAAAGCATGAGAGAGTGTGTGCTCATCATCAACAAACCCCACAAATTTAAATAGACTCTCTTAATGATCAACTCTACCATAGCAATTATATTGCTTGGGTCTTTTTTTATCTCTAACAATAACTTGATCAATAGTGACAACAAATTCATATCCAACTTGAAATATTTTATATACTAAAATAAGATTTACCCTTAACCCTTTTACCAATAAAACATTTTTCAAATTCCCATTTGTCACATTAACAGTTCTTGTTCCTAAAATTGGAAGCTTCATTTTATTGCCAATAGTTATTTCTTGATTTGAATTTGTTTCTTCATTAAAATCAACAAATAAAGATATATCTCCAGTCATGTGATAAGATGCTCCTGAATCTAGAATCCATTCTTTATTAAAGTCTGAAGCAAAATAACCCCCTTTAACAGTGGATTTATTTGTTGGTCTAGAAGTTACTCCCATACCTTTTCCTTGCTTTTGGAAGGACACTTCCAGAAAACTATTTTTATCCATCTTTCCATCATTAAACCTTTCTTTCTTAGGCTTATATTGCTGTCTTTCATTGTCCCTCTTCTTCAAACAAAATTTCTCCATGTGATTCTCACCTCCACAATACCTGCAAATAATGGGTTTTCTTCCAACTTGCTTTTCTGTACCATCATTTCTAGAAAAGTGGTTAGAGCCATCATCATTTCTAGATTTATTTTTCCAATTCTTTTTTTTTATCAAAATTTCTAGTATACTCTTTTCCCTTAGCTGCAAATGCATGATTCCTTTTAATATATCCTTCTTTAATAAGTTGAACTTCTTCATCTAAAACAGACTTGCAAAATTGATCAAAAGTTTGCTGGGGGGTATTGGGATTTAGTTGAAGAACCCTTTTTCTTGATTCCTTAAATACCTTATATGGCTGGGGAAGCTTACTTTCAACCATTGCAATCAACTGAAAATCTTTTTTTGCATATTCAACACCTATTCTTTTTAACTGAGCATTTAAAAAAGTAACTTCATTGAAGTAATCAGACATTTTTTCAAAATCAGATGGATCTAAATTCATCAATTTTTCTTCTATACTAAACATGCTAGCAATTTCTGCATCTTTATAATCATTTTCTAAATTTTCCCATAGCTATATTGGATTATCAACATCAACAAATCTTGTATTCAAATTGGGGTCCAAAGCTTTACCAATAATACCTCTAGCTTGCCCCAACTTGCATTTCCACAACTCCTTTTCTCTATCATTTTGTTGAGGTTCCCCAATTTCTTTATTCACTATCCTCCATAAAGCCTTCTCTCTTTGAGCATTCTTGACTGTAATCTTCCAATCTGCAAAACCACTTCCATCAAAGACAGGCAAAACTTCATTTAAAGAACCCATGTTAGTAAAAAATCAGCCTTCAAACAAATATTACTCTAGCAATATAATAGCCCTGCAACCAAATATCACTCCAATAATATATTAGCCCTACAAACAAACCACTTCCAACAATATATTTTCCTCCAACAAATCCCTCTAGCAATATTTTTCTAGCTCTAATACCATGTAAAAACAGTCCCAAAAAATAATAAAAACAGCTGTAATAAATAGATAAAAACAGGGCAAAACAGGGAAAAACAGAGTTGAAAATATATATATATTCAATCCAAAAATACTGTGTATAATAGTTCTCCTCAATCATATATATATAGCTAATAAATCTTTGAAGCTTGGAAGCTTCTTACTTTCTAGAAAACTCTAAAATTTGGAAACTTTTTTTTACAACAGCGCTTTTTTAAAATGTTTTTATTTCAAAACAGCTCCAGGAAGACTCTAGAAATATTCTAGCACAATCTTAATTATCTCTCACAGATTATGAGGAACTAACATCACAACCCATCTCTTTTACTAAAGAAATATTGTTTGAGGACTCATTTAAATCAAAACAATCTTTGCTATTTGCTATTACACATTTTTTCTATTTTCCATTTCAGTTTTACGCATTCATTTTTGCTTGCACGCCGCTTCAGAGATTTGCATTTGTTGTTTGGTGCGGTCCTGTGAGTTGCAAAACATTGCATGGTATTTACTGTTGCCTTCAATCTCACCTAGTACTTTCACTGCCACAATCTGATATATCCTCCATACTTACCTTTTTTCATGAGATTTTTATTGCACAACCATTGACCGTCGTTGAAATAAGAAGAGTTGCTCAATACTAATCAGCTTCGTCCAAGCGTTTTGGCAGATGTAAGGCATGTGCAAAGTTTTCAACCAGTATATTAGGATTCAAGATCTTTGCACCAAACATGATTGCTCCCAACAGCTTTGCAAAAGTTAGCCCATCCTGAAGGTATTTTTCCTAGAATCAATTTGTTGTTGATTTTTTCACTTTTTTTCTTATCAAACTTAGTCCAAACAACTTGGTCATGTCTGCTTTCTAATAGGGGAGCTAGCGACAACAAGGGTTGCAGCAAATGTTGATACAATTATGGTAAAATCAATAAAGTTTCTAAGCCATAATTGCTTTTGTTGAATTTATATTTGATGGTCGAGTGACTTGCAAAGAAGTTTGTCATCTAGGGTCATTTTTTGAACAACACAACACACATACTATATAGGTTAAAGTGCCACTATTTCCTTAATCACCTAGGTTGGTTGTTATACCTAGTCTTCAATATACTGATGTCATTACTTTGTATATTGTTTCATTTTCTGCTAGTAACACTGTTGAGAAGATTGCAGCCACTGGTGATGTTTTTTGTTTTCTTCAATAATCTTTAATGAAATACATAAACCAAATTCTCAAATTAAAAAGCAGGAGATTTTCCTTCAAATGCAGGAGATTTTTGAAATATGTTTGGATTTTTATTTAAATCTTTACAAAGCAACTACAAAATTAAGAGCCATGACCACGACTAACCATGTGCATAGCACAAACAAACTATTTATTTCTCAAAATAAATAAAATAGAATGCAAATTGTGTGTGTTCCATTTAAGCTGCTTCACTTCCGAAATTCGCCACGAAATAGTTCAATGGAGAGATCTACACGAAAACAACGATTT
>VDFB02193867.1:567741881-567780650 GCA_007258455.2 Sequoia sempervirens | reverse complement strand
ACGTAAACACCATGGAAAACTTGTGAGCACGAAGGTATTAAAAATTGTCCAGATCTACAGTAATAGCTAGAAATGTTTGCAATCTAAATTTGTTAGAATCTAAAATGGTTAGAAATAAATGATTCAAACATGATACCCCTTGAAGCAGCATGATTGGGTAAAGGGGAGGAAGCTATTGAAAGCAAAATTAAATATAGATAATAGTTTGGGTAAGTGGGGAAGAGGAATGAATCATGTTTCTTGTTGGGCGCAAGGGAAAACACAAGGCAACAATTGAATAGCAACTTCTCTTAGTAATGACTATAGAGGTAAGGCCTTTGGAATGTTGGGAAAAGTGATTAGAACTAGACTATGGAGTGAACAAAGGGAAAAAGAATAGTAGGATTCAAGGGTATTGTGAAAGCATTGAAATGGAAATGAAAAGGAGAAGTGGTATAGTTACCATGAAGAAAAAAAATATTTCATCACGATGGGAATGTAGACAATTGTTGGAGGTGAGCCTCTTCTTTGATTCGAAGCTTGTTATATTTGTTGGAATGTAGCCTAGAGTACCTATCAAAACAGAAAGGTGGATCTATGTGTATTCTTGCTATTAATTTAACATGAGAGAGAGTTGTGAATGTTAGCCTTTGCCTTTCTTTATTTCCAATATCTATTGTAGCTTTCTCTAGTGTCAAGCCTTGAGATTTATGGATTGTTATCGTCTAGGCCATTGTCAATGGGAGTTGCCTCTAGCTGCCTCATGTGATTGTGATAATAGGGATGAATGTTGGATATTCTTGATCCCATGCTGGCCCAATGTAGTTTTGGAAGTCAACAACAACATGTTTAGGAAATTGAGGTGGTCTAGCACCCATAGCATATGCAATATCCTTCACTGAACCCAACAATCCATTAACCAAGCCAGCTACCACCCAAAGATTTGTTGTCAACATTAATTGTTGACCAATAACAAGTAAGAGCTCTATTTGAATTTGTTCAACATCACCATAATCAAGTGTGTTTTGTTGGGAACATTCAGTAGCACTAATTGCAATTGGAAAATTTAATTGTTGTAGCATTTTCCTATTGTGCAAAGGAACCAACCTATTTGTTGGGAATAAGTGGATAGTCTCATCAAACTCTTGGTTTTTCTTAGACATAAGCATGGTTTTCATTCGATTCATAAGAATTTTCCAATCAAACAGGGATGCTTGGAAATTTCTAATATTCATAAGGAGTGTGTGAAACTGTTGTTGTGAATCAAATTTCCCATGCTGGCGGAAGACAATGTCAAGCGTGAAAACAACATTAAAAGTGTGCCAAACTGCAAACGCTATGGATCGAGAACCATAGATAGGCATGTCCATTACAGGGGGTAGTTGTGTCAAGTCACCCACAAGTATAGTAGACACACCACCAAATGGTTGCATATGTCTACCAAGGAATGCTTGCCGTAATCGACTATCTATTTTAAGCAACAACTTTGGCCCTAAGAAGCTCATTTCATCAATTAAGATGTATTTAATATGTTTGAAGTCCTCATGAAATATGGTCAATGGTTGTCCTTTCAATGGATTCATATCTCTTATTGGTATCCAGAGAGTAGTATGCACTGTGGAGGCATGAATATTGTAGGTAGCAACACCCGTTGGCAACAAAGCAAGCAAAGGATTCATTTTCTGATTCAATGATGTATTTAATGCCCTCTATATCTTGTTAATGAGGAATGATTTACCTATGCTAGCAATTCCTTGAATGATCATACATAGTGGTGATGATGAGGATGGGCCAAGATTGTGTTGTTCAATAATATTCAAAGAAAGCTTTTGCCTAGGAGATAGTTGATGGGAAAGTGCGGGCATTACAAATGAGCAAAGAGTGCCTTCAGCTGCATGTAATTTACTTGTTGAAACAAGCTATTCAACAATGCTATGAATATATCTGGAACATGGTGGCTATCCCACCTGTGATGTAGGTCAATGACTTGTCTACCCAAGAGTTGCAACTAGTCAAAACAAACATTATTTGTGGCACCAAGTCCAGAGATCAACTCCCACTCATATTCATCTATGTGGGATGGAGATAGCATGGTATCGGTATCACTATCGCTACCCTCCCCATTAGCAGGGGGGACAGTAACTCTACTAACATGCCAAGCATCATAGGCAGGAACATAAAATAGCCTCCAATTTTGTGTTATTCTTTCTTTCGTAAGGCCTATCTCAAGCTCAACATTTTGAAAAGGTTTGTATAGTAGCAATTCTGACCAACAAAATTTTTTGAAGGCATCAAAATGTTTCGAAGGCATCACTTTCTTTTGTTCAAAAGGCTATTTTGTTTCACTTTTCGATAAGGTATTTTTGATAGAAGACAATATTATTTGGAAAAGAAATATTGTTTCATTTATGGTTGCATTATATGGCTATCATTCTGCATGGGCTCTATAGCTACCGTTTTGTTCATTTCTCTATCTAGGTCGTTGTTGAAACCAATGATTTTTAATTGATGGCTTATGTTTTCTACTTATGGTTGGAAAAGAATAAAATAGTTAATGTTTTACACTCTATGTTTGGTTACTTCAAGTATTTTTTATTACTCTCCTCTCTTTGAGGCTATATTGTTTCATTTTCCATAAGGTGATATTGAAAAGACAATATTGTTTCAATATTCAATAAGGTTTTGTTCAGAAAGGAGTATATTTTTGGATGGCTTTGTCACTATTAATATTCAAGAAGAAAATATTGGCAAGGCTAGCCCTGAAAAGAGTATTTGAATAGTCCCTTTAACAGCTTCAAAAAGGTGTTGAGACATGTATGTGGTAGCCAATGTTGTTTAGCATGTTTAATAGAAAGCCTATTGTTATAAGAAACCCTTTTTCAAGAATGAAAGAAATAACAAATTTGTTTTGAAATAAATGACTATCTTCTGAAAACAATAAATTTGAATGCTTTGTTTCCCTTTTTAAATAATATCTTATTTAATATATATTTCTTATTAAAATGAGTTGCAGGCATGCTTCAAGTGGCGTTTAATTATCAAAAGCATAGACATATAGCCAGATATATATATACACACATGTAAATATCTATTTATGTAAAGACTACTATATCTAAACAGATGTGTATACATATATATGTATCCATACATATACATAAATATATACATATACATATATATACACATATGTATGTACATATATATATACATATATACATACAAATATATATATATATAGATATATGCATACAAATATATATATACACATATATGTATACACATTAGTTGTATATGGGCCAACCTCTTGCATTTTGTGGTTATGGGTGGAACAGAATGAAATAGTTAATGTTGTACACTGCATGTTTGGTTACATTAGGCAATGTTGATTATTGTTCTCTGTGTTAGGCTATATTTTATCATATTCAATAAGGTGTATTATTTCGATTGTTGAGAAGGTTTTGTACAGAAAGGAGTATATTTTTTTGATGGGTTTGCGACTGTTAATGTTTTAGAGTGTGTTGTTGAGAAGGCTATATTGTTTCTATTTTTGGTAAGCTTTTGTTGAGAAATGAGTATATTTTTACTTGGGTTGGTTACTATGAATCCACTATTTTTGGTAGGGAATATTATTTTATCTATGATAAGGTATTGTTGATTGATTCTAATTTTGATAAGGTTTTGTTGAGAAAAGAGTATATTGTTTGTGAAAATGACTATTTTTGGTTAACAATATACCCTAAAACAACACAACCTATATAACATTAACTATCTCAATGCGTTGCAACCATCACCGCAAAAACATGCCTTTCACCCATGGTGGCTACACGGAAACCATAAACCAAACAATTTAGACTAAGCTACAAAGCAACAATCAACAATCCCCTTTTGAAAATAACATAAATTGTTCTAGAAATACTCAACAAACATATTTTTCAATATGCACCTCTTCCCACTTGATTTCCCTGCCCTCCGTTCTTTCTCCACCGCCAGATAAAAATGGGCACACAATTATCACAACCAACAAAACCATTGATGCATGCAAAAAACTCAAAATAACCTCCACCCACCCTCACAGAAATTCCACAGCTGATGAATGCACTTGCACCTTCACAAAATATTTCCCTCCTCACTCACAGCTATCTTGAACAACAAGATAAACCTAGAGAATGACACCCAACAATGCATTAGTGAAAATTGCACAGATATTTGCTTTGTTTTCCAAGGACAGTAGAGAAAAATGTTACTTGCACCATCACCACTACATGGAAACCATACAACTATATATATACATATATATATATATATTTCTCAAGTTAGTTTGTATGTATATATAAATATATATATTGTGGGTTTCTCCATCTATCTCATTGTTGAAACCAATGATGTTTAATTTATGGCTTCTATTTTCTGGTTATAGTTGCAACAGAATAAAATAGTTAATGTTGTACACTCTATGTTTCATTACATCAGGTATTTTTTATAATGTTTTCTTGAGAAATAAGTATATTTTTACTTTTGTGTCTCACTATTATACATACATGTACATATATATATATACACACACACATATACACACACACACACACATATCTATACATATACATATACACATATATAGATATATATAAGGTTCTGTTTAGAAAGGAGTATATTTCTTGATGGCTCTGTCACTGTTATTATTCGAGAAGGAAATCCTGAGAAGGCTATATCCTTTCAATTTTTGATAATATTTTGTTGAGAAATAAGTATATTTTTACTTTCGTGTCTCACTGCTATACATATATATATGATACCATTTCACTCACCTTGTCTATCGGTGTGCCAAACGCTTTTCATATTAAAAAAAATAAATTCTGCCATCCTTTCCCCAACCATGCTAAATGGAAACAATATAGGGTAAGGTAGACAACAATAGTGAACAATGCCCTATGCAAAACAACATGAACCACATAACATTAGCTATTTTATTACATTGCAACCATCGCCAAAAAATGAATTCCATAAATAAAATAATATTATTATCAACAATCACCCAAATGGTCAAACCTGCAAAACACTAAAAATGACAGTAACAAACCCATACAAAAACATCCCCAAAAAAGTTGAACCATAAATCAAACAATATTGTTGTGAACAAACTATATAATCTTTTCTCAATAGACCATTTTCAAAAAGGTAACAATATACCCTAAAACAATGCAACCTATATAACATTAACTATCTCAATGCATTACAACCATCGCCACAAAAACATGCCTTTCAACAGTCATGCATATGAAAAACACACAAAACATAGAAAGCTCGTAGTAATAGACCAATTCAAAACCTTCACCAAAAAACATGAACCATATATGAATTAATATTGGTTTCAACAGCAACCCAAATGGAAAAATTCACCAAAAACACACCAGATTAACTATTTTACAACCATTCACACAAAAAAGCAAGCCATAAATGAAACAATATAGCCAACGATCACCCACAAGCCAAAACCCAATCGCTCTCAAGATTAACCAAAAACACGCTAGATTAACTAATTTGCATCTATTTGCACAAAACACAAGCCATAAATGAAACAATATACCCAATAGTCACCCACAAAACTATACAGTCTTTTCAACAACAATCGACACAATGAAACAATATTGGTTTCAAGAGTAACCCAGATGAAAAAGCCCACAAAAACACATGAATTCAACACAAGAAATGCAAAAAGAAAAACAATATTTCCTTCCACCCATGGCGGCTAAATGGAAACCATAAACCAAACAATTTAGACTAAGCTACAGAGCAACAATCAACAATCCCCTTTGTAAAATAACATAAACTATTTTAGAAATACTCGACAAATGGATTTTTCAATATGCACCTCTTCTCACTTCCTTCAAATACACCTCTTCCCACTTGCTTTCTCTTCCCTTCATTCTTTCTCCACTGCCTACAAAAAATGTGCACACAATTATCCCAACCCACACAACAATCCATGCATGCAAAAAACTCAAAATAACTTCCACCCACCTTCACAAAAATTCCACAGCCGATGAACGCACTTGCACCTTCACATAAGCTTGCCCTCCTCACTCACAGCTATCTTGAACAAGAAGATAAACCCAGAGACTGACACCCAACAATGCGTTATCAAAAATTGCACAGACATTCGCTTTGTTTTCCAAGGAATTTAAAGACAAATGTTACTTGCATCATCACTACTACATGGAAACCATACAACAATTAATGTTGATGCCATTTCACTGGCCTCCTCTATCATCACGCCAAACATTTTTTATTTAAAAAAAAACAATCCGCCACCTTTTCCACGGCGTTAGAGACCCCAAAAATTGGGAAGGCTGACGAAAATTTTGACCAAAGTTCATCAGAATGGGAAAACAACCCGCCACCTTTTCCCAGTCGTCGGAAAAGCGCAAAATCGGAAAGGCTAATGAAAATTCCGAGCAAAGTTCACACAAATAGCCTATTGGCTAATTATATGTAAATTTGCATAATTAAATTTAGATTTCAATTTATATACTAGTATATTTCATTTTTTAATACTATTTTTTATTTTTAATTCATCTCTAATTAGAATAACCTTTCAACTTTAAAAAAAAAAAACTTTATTAGAATCAACAATATCTTCACATTCAAAATGTTCTTTTAAACTAACTATAGAATCAATCTAACTCTTTAGTAAACTCAAATTACTACCTTAATTAGGAATATCATTTAGAGATTGCTTCCAATATTATTTATTATATATATTCATCTTCAATATGGTTAATAGGATATGGTCTACAAAGTTTTTGTCCATCATCACTTTGATTACATCTTGGTTTAGGACTTCTTTTTAAGTCTTCATCAATAGCATGCAACTATATCAATAGCATCCAAGCATATGTAGACATTTCTCATCATGTTAAACATCTCCTCAAAGAACTCACTAACATAGAGTACACTATCTCTAGAATCAATCAAATTTTTAGTCAACTTAGACAACTAACATAATTAAGAATATCAAATCCAATTTTTACCAATGATACATATTTCTTTCAACAATTTATTTTTTCATCTTTATTGTGATTAATAAAAAATGATCTACCAACTTCTTGTTCATTATCACTTTCATTACATTTTTTTTAGTATTTTTGATCATTTAAATATTGAAAAATGTATACGTGGTCAATATGTTATGACGATAAATTGCTAGAGGTAAATTGTATATGCAATGAATATGCCACAACAATAAATTGCTGACGGTGAATTATTGACAATAAATTACTGAAAATAAATTGTTGACAATAAATTTTCCTAGTCATATAAGATATGTGCATGCCACCACAGCGTCCCTTCCTGACCTCTGATTGTAAAATTGTAGGTATATTTATCCATTGACTGTTACAATTTTCTGCGCGTTACACTCTTGTCACACTCTGTGTTGCAATCTGTAACAGCAAAATAATATAAATTAGTTCAACGATTACTATATCAAGCTTAATATAACGTTTAGGATTTTAAAGAATCGTTGAAAGAAACTTACAGTGAAATTCTGTTGGACAAGAGCTGCAGAAACCGCCCTTGGTGTAACGAAAAGTAACAAAAAAGCGAGTCTATTTTCACCGTGCTTGACAACCTTGTCATGCTTAATCTGTAGAGCAACGTCACTTAATCTGTAGAGCAGTTTACAAAACCTGAAGCTTATTTTTTTGTTCCCCGAAAACATGATATTTGTTCTTGACCCGGTCAAATCGTTTAAAAAAAGCAAAAACAATTGCGCTTTCGTAGCAACCTAATTAGAAAGTCAATTGGAGTGCCCGTGAGTAGCACGGTAACGCGAATTGCGGATAGATTGTATCGTACCAATTTGATTTTTTAGACATTTGTAATTGTAATTGTGCCCGGGCACAGACGCTTTGCTTAGGTGAAACCTGGAAACCTTTTTTTTTCTATATTGATCAATGTAAGCTACAAAGAACAAGACACCCAAAGGACTGATATAAAGAATAGATATGAATAGGGTTAACCCTATCTGGAAACTTGCGAAAAGGTGGTGTACAAAATGTATTGGCAAATCACATCGTCAGTATAATTTCACTCAATATACGTGAGTTAGTTTGACCGACTTTGGTTTCAGACTGGCTCACTTGGAAGAGAAAATACCTTTGGGCTCTCAATATACGCGAGTGACTTTGACGACTTTGGTTTCAGACTGGCTCACTTGCAAGAGAAAATACCTTTGGGCAAATCCTAATAATAGTAATGTAGAGGCTACCATAGCTGCTCTAGAAACTTAGCAGAAAATTGACATTTATAGGGGTCAAGGAGTTAAAATCAAGGTCAGACATTAGAAAATTGACATGTATAGGGGTCAAGGAGCTAAAATCAAGGCCAGACATCATTGGGATAAGGAGGGTAATAGAGGTTCTAAGTATTTTTTCAATTATTTAAATTATAAACATCACATAGAGTATATTGGAGCAATTCAAGATGATTTGGGATGTGTTGGGGTGTGTTCATACTAATCTTCAAGAGGTTAAGTGTTTATTTCAGAAATTTTATGAGAACCTCTTTAAGGAAGACCACCTTTGGTTTGACACACAACCAATTTTGGAAGAAATGGTCAAAAATGTTATTCCTTAAAAGGTTGATATTGATTATAGTCAGTTTATGGATAGAGAGTTATCTATGGAGGACCTTGAACATATTTTCTTTTCAATGCCTCGTAACAAAAGTACTGGGGTTGATGGGTTCTCAGTGTAATTTTATCAAACAATGTGACAATACATTAAAGATGACTTTTATCTTGTTTACCTTGAGGCTTTAGAGCATGGTTCTTTACGTCACAATATTAATAAAGGGATTATTAAGCTTCTCCAGAAAGGGAAGAATGGAGATACTATTTTTGGATGGCGACCTATCATGTTGATTAACACCTCATATAAAATTATTGCTAAAGATATTGCTACTAGAATTAAACTGGTGACAAAGTTGATTGTTAGGACAAAACAAATTTTGTTCCTTGGTGGGAGGTTTATTCTTGATAACATCATTCTTGCTCGAGAAACGATTGAATGGGCTCAACAATCAAGAAAAAATGCTTTATTTGTAAAGATTAATTTTGATAAAACTTACAATAGAATGTGTAGGAGATTTATTCTTAAAATGCTTCAATGGTTGGCTTTTAGACCTAAAATATGTAATCATTTCCAAATTCTTTTCATTGATGCTAATGTGCAGTTGGTTGTAAACAAAGAGTTATCAGGCACCTTTCCCTTGAAATGTTCAATTAGACAAGGTTGTTTGTTGTCACCTTTCTTTATATCCTTACTACTAATGTTCTTGGGTATATTTTTGTAACATCCCTCTTCTAAATACTCAAGTAATCTCAAGAATTTACTAGAAGGTAAATAAACTTAGTAAACATGAGAAAGAATTTTTTTTTTAATTTTTAATAAAAATATTTGTAGAAGCACAAAAATAAAGTACAACAGTACAAATTTTCTAGATAGATTCAAATTTGAATTCACATGTAATTGCAACCAGAATCAAGAGAATTATGTTACACCATAACATAAAGAATAGTTTTACCTCATAGGTTGATTTCCATAAACCATAACATGGAGTTCACTGCATCTGGAATGTTGATGTCGAACTTCACGAGACTCGGTGAGTCTTTTGCTTCAAAGGGAGAGCATCATCCTAGTGATTTTCCTCCAACCACGGACTTAAGTGGTCCCCCGCACACTTCCTAACTGGAAGCACCCTAGCCCTTCATGAAGGCTATAGATATAAGTAACTGTCAAGTTTCACCATATGAGTCCTAGTGATGTGTCCAACAATACTCAATCGACCATACAACTCTAGATCCCTTCTAGCTAAGTAATGATCTTTCTGATTGGTCATTCCATCTAGATACATACCTTTGACTCGTCTGAGAAAAATATCTCATACTATAGTTTTTCTTACTTTATTTGGTATTATAGACACAACTAGTCCGTATAGAAAAATCCATTCTAGCCAATCTGACTTAGGAATAATCCTTAGTCTAGAATATTCAATCAATGTAAAGTCTTAAGGATTTCAACATTTTAAAAGTCCCTTATTGCATCCTTGCAATATCTAGGGTTTATGACTTCCTGTCATTTTACTCTCAAGATTCAATACCCAACATCTTGATGTGTTAAATCGAGTTTTGACATTATCGTAGAATCTCTTAAGGTATTATAAAGACTCCCTGCCTTGTTCTATGGTTTATCAACCTTTCATTGTCAATCAATATACATACATATATACAATGTCATATTTGACATAAACATTACATATTTCCTATATCCTCCTTGTTCAATACTAGGGTTTAGCTTCTCTAGACCAACACATGGAAATATCAACATCCTTGATTTTCCAAGGGGAATAACATAATTGTAACAAATCATAAGGACCAATGCTTTTAGTCTTTCCTAGACCACTTGGCATTGTTTAAGTTCACATTATATGTACATGAACAAACATAGTTTCCAAGGTATACCCTCACCAATATAATATCAAGAGTATACTAGCATTTCATATCAATGATCTTGATCTAAGTTAATCTTTCAAGCCTTAGAAGGATTTGAATTATAAAAGATAATGACCTATTTGCGACCCCTTGGTCTATTTGAGTCTACTGACTTTCTACATAGGTTAAGTTATGAACTCATATATAACTTCCTTTATTACTTAAACATTTATCAATCACTATAGTTTACCACCATCATATTGAATTAAGTTATGAATCTCTCCTTTTGTCTCACCTTGAGGTAAAGCGTTCCAACGATACCCAAACTTGGGCTATCTTCATCTTCTGTGCACTTAGCACTAACATAAGTTATATTGAACAAGAACTATGATATTTTCATCCTTGCATTGCCTAGTTTACTCCCTCTCTCGAGATAACATAAGTGATAGTCATTAATAGAAAGGCTATTTAAATGTCCACATCCTTGGCTCGCCTATTCTCCTGGTTTAATTTACAAAGACATGCAAGACTCAATTTCGCATGAGGAACATATTAAGAAGATAACACTCCTCTACTTCATTATAAGACAAGCTTTCTCAAGCTTGGTTAAATGTCCAAACTCGACTATGCCAAGGAGGGTTTGAGGTATCATACTAGATCTACCTTTAAGCATCTAAATCATTCCAAGGCAATCAAGAATTAAACTTTCTCATCATGGAGATTTAAAGAAATCTAATAATGATTCATGAATGAGTTGGGTTAAGGCATAACTATCACATTACCGGTTTTAATAAACCATTATCTACACAGTGTATATATATGCATACGTACAAGGAAAAGACTATTCCCATACTAGAGAGAAGAAAGACTACTTACCTTTAAGATAGCTATTTGGATATTTAGCTTACATGGCTAGATCTTTTCTAATTGCCTGAAGAATATTTGCCATTTTCTGAACTAGCTATTCTTATCCTCTTAGTTTCCTTCCAAGAAAAATAACCTCATAGAATGAGTACCATAGCAAGATTACAATGGATCAAGTCATTTAAGATGTATTTCTTGCTTCCAGATTTGATATTTACTATCATGATGCCAACTGCCAAAAGAGAAAAGATGTAGAGGTTCTTTGAGCTCATAGTAGATGTTTATGTTAATGAAGGTCATAGCATATTTACTGAACCACGCTTGAAAGATACAGGCCTTCATAAAGACCAGCAACAGCCACTCAAGGCTCTGAGTGGATCCAAATAATATTTAGAGCATGAGGATTTACTTCTCTTTACTGCCTCACACCCCAAACTATTAGTTTCAGATGTTAACTCATGTATTGAGATGTAGATATGGACGCCATGCTTCCAGCATATTTTGTGCTTCAAATCTCCTAAAATGCTTCCCTCCCTAAAGTTACCATGCTCCTAACATTTCCCAAAGCTAGCGACTGATTACCAATGCAGTTCAGTGGGTGAGAGTGATGTTTCTCCCTCCCAGAGATAGTTCTTCCCGGTCCCCCCTATACTTTGTGGTTGCACTCATTCTCCCTCCATTTCCCCGTAAATGGGAACACTTCCCATTTTTATACTCACCATGACTGTGAAATAGAGGATAGACCATCCTGTAAAATTTAGCACTGAAGTGCATAAAAATTACCTCCCCACTCTCTCTCTGTCACTTCCAAAACTACCCTCCTGAATTAGCAAGAAACCATTAAAGAAATGGTTGCCAAGATTTTTATCTCCCACATGAGAAAGAGGTTACCACAACGTGGGACGAATAATCTTTCCATAATAAATGGGCACGCCATCATTAGAGAAAGATAAGTTCGGTCAAATATGCCAAAATTTGCTACTACCATAACCATTATATCACTGATATTAGAATAAAGGTATTAACTATATATATATATAACTGTCACCCCTTAATGCCATGCCATGGCCTATGGAGTTTGCATAAGGTATATAAACTATGCAATACACATAAACATAAAAGTTAAAGCCATTACCAAAGATTCTATGAGTTGAACCATTTCATCAAAGCAATATTGCTCTTCTTTAAATAACAATTGGATCCTATCGCTTAACTCTCCACTTATGCAGTTGTTGCCAATTTTCAACATATAATTTAACATAATAATACTTTAAGAAATAATAACATCATGGGAAATGTTGACGACATAGATCGTTACATCGTCTAACCAGTATATTCATCAAATGAACTAATTCAATGATGATCATAAATGATCAACATCCATATGTAATATCATAATGAGAGTCATTAAGTTAAAGCATTTAAAGATTGAACATATATAGATGACAATCATTTAGAAATTAAGAGTTGGTAATACAATCTTACACAATCGATGACGTTGATCTTATGTCGTCTCTCTGGCGTATTCACTCCTTAAAATGAACTCAAGGATGATCATCAAAATGACTTCCTTTTGCAAGGAATCAGGTTATAATATTAGTTCCATGACCTAATAAGCCAATTCAAACTATTATAAAGAGAAAAAGACAAAATGAACAACCACTTACGCAATTGAGGTCACAGCGTAAACTCGTTTATGACATAAGAAGCAACATGCTCAATAGAAAATTGTCTCAGTTGCAAAACAACTAATGTTCAACCTTGACGACGTCACTATCCCCAAAATGACTAGGTTGACGTTAAGCAACTAGAATAGACTTAAGATGGTGACAACCTGTTCTATTCCTTGTATCTATTCCCTTCTCTCTGATGAAGCTCTCCCTCCCATTTTTGGAGGGTGGAAACCTATATCCTGAATGCAACTTGCAATCAACAACACAAGATTAGTGTTTCAGTAATCATTTTCATAATCCTCATGAGATCATCACATCTTGACAAATTTTAAGTACATGTCATATTTTAGTCAAATAAACATGACTCATGAAAACATTGATTTTTCTAGCCATTTTAACTAAACGTAAAATCATTGAACATGCATAATCATCTACTAATTACTTCAAATTAAAAAGTAAAACATAGTTAAAGTTAGGGGTGTAACATATCTCCCCCCATAAGAGTCATCGTCCTCGATGATCATATGCCTTTGAAACCTTATAAGACAAGACTTTTGTTTACCTCTCTGGTTGTTGGTCCCATTGGACCTTGCATTGAAGAAGCTCGATCATGACCACTTCTTGGTCCTATGCCTGTAAAACATTCTCAGAATATATAATTATCATTTGTTATATACTTTCCAAATATAATTCATAAAAAGCATTATACCTCCAGGTAATAGCTGATAATAAAATGATTTTGTAATCAATCGAATTGGTAACTTTGAGAATTTTGAAGAGTCCTTTATATCGAGGAAATTTTGGTTAGGAATACATTCCTTATTTTATGAAACTTTCCTTCTCTAGCCAAGAATTGTGTTAGTGCACGATTGGCTTTTACTTAACTTTTCTATCTAACATTAGCTTCCACCAATCTTTCTGTTCGGTTTGATTTGTTTATTAATTTCTAACAACATTTATGGACTAATGCTAATCCTATCTTCTATGAGTTTGGCATCTTTTCTGTCCAATGTTTCAAATGGAGTCATCCTGATAGCATAATTATAGAAATTGTTGCCTCAAACTCCATAATAGATGGATACTCTTTCTACTTGTAGCAATCAACTACTCTTACATAGGTTTACCAAGAGAATGATAACAAAGGTTAACATTAAATATGTAAGGTGTCACTATTCATCAAGCAAGATACATAAAGTAGCATCAACCTTGACTTTTCTAGCTGAAAAGGTTATTCATCAAGTACCAATTTCATTTATTTTAGGCATCATTAAAATAAGCTGATAAGTAAATACAAGAGAAAGGATGAGAATTCCTTTTCTAGTTCAACTATCCTCCAAGACTCGACATGCCACTGAAAAGAGGGAATGCATCACCTGGCTATTGTTCCTTCCAACCACAGACTTAAGCTGTTCCTCCGCACACTTCCTAATTGGAAGCAGTCCTACCTTTCGATGAGAGGTTGTGTTGGAAACCCTCAAAGTTGCCATCTGAGCTCTGGTGTGTACCCCCACTTAACCAACTTTGTCGCACTACTAAGGATACCCTCCTACTAAGTACGACAACTCTGGTTAGCTAAGTGTCTAGAGTACTGTAAACTGACAAGTGCACGCCATGGCAACGACACTCACTATGGCCATAGTTTTATATACATATGCTTTGCAATCCACATAGTAATGGTTCACCACCCTGCTCGACTTGGAGAGACTATTCACTTGGGCTTACTGGACTTCCTGTCCACCCACATACCATAACACAAGGTTCCAAAAGTAATATCTGCATAAGACCTCCTTCAGATAACTTAAATATCAATTAAATAACCCAAAAATGGTTCGAAACCAATTCCTTTCCATTCAAGGTTTCTTTCATCTATAAAGCTAAGGACATATCAGGTGCTTTGTTACAATTTACTCCCTTACACAATTCCATCAGAGGCCACCCAGGACATGATAAAGAAGAACATTAAAGAAAACATAGTGAACAACCAAAAAGTTCTTGTATAGCCACCACAAAACTCAACTCAACATTGAAATATAAGCAATTTTTTTTTAATTTCAACAATAAATCAAAGAATGAACTCTTTTCCAACAATAAATCAAATCTTGACCAATCGGTCATAAGATAAACAATCTTCAAAATTCGGTCACTAGACTATTTTGAAATTCAGAATAAAACAATGACAATCCTTGCCAGTATTAAATAGGAATTTTACCAAAAATCCATGGGAGTGTCACAATCCAGAAGAACACTATTAATGCACTACGTGACTTGACTAAGTCACTACAAGGGAGTAAATTGCTACACTGTATTCATATTTCCAAAAGCTTACAATGGTGTAGAGATTGCGTTACAAGCGCATGACCAATAAGTCCCTTAAGACTTCCATTATGCCTAAAATTTTGCAAATAAAGGGTTATATCATATTCACTCATATTTCCTGGAGTGTCTATCATTCACCTATTAGATGATATCATAAGATCATTTTATACAAAGATTAAAATTGGAACACAAACTTCTTTTCTTCGTTTTACATTATAAAACTCTATTCAAGTTACTTCACTGAATATGTTACTTGTTAAAACTTTAACAATTTGACTTAATATCTTGATGATGATTACATTCACCAATGAGGTTGTACTTTCTAGCTCTAACAAAAGGCAATTAATTAGTTCTCAACCTTTAATGATCCATTTATTCCACTTGGCTCATTCCATGCCATCTAGAAATTAGACTACAACCATCTTTGCTAGGTGTAGTTGATATAGTTTCAAGGATTTACAACACTCAGATGACCCTACACCTAGTTGATTACTTCTAGATCTTCCCATCACTAGGTTCTTGAGAATTAAGATTGATCTTGAATTCATATAGACACTGCTCTACCCAAGCTCTTAGTCTGGTTAGTAATCGACCAAGGTTTTAATACCTTCCTGGTCAAGTCTCGAATTCTTCCCACTATGCAACCTTAGTAGAATTATTTTTCTCTTAGAGTTTTAACTCCTTAGTAGGTTTTCTTTTAGCCATTGACTTGGTTAAGTGCTAGGAAGATAGTCTTCCAGATAGCTTCCTTGGTTTTTATCTATGCTATTCTGGCATAAAACCAATTTTAACCTTAGCCAATCTACTAGATGTTGAAAAAAAAATTCTTGTAATGAGCTCATAGGTCCATGTGTTGAACTCGGTTAACTCTGATACCATATGTAACATCCCTCTTCTAAATACTCAAGTAATCTCAAGAATTTACTAGAAGGTAAATAAACTTAGTAAACATGAGAGAGAATTTTTATTTTTATTTTTAATTAAAACATTTGTATAAGCACAAAAATAAAGTACAACAGTACAACTTGTCTAGATAAATTCAAATTTGAATTCACATATAATTGCAACCAGAATCAAGAGAATTATGTTACACCATAACATAAAGAATAGTTTTACCTCATAAGTTGATTGCCATAAACCATAACATGGAGTTCACTGCATCCAAAATGTTGATGTTGAACTTCACGAGACTCGGTGAGTCTTCTGCTTCAGAGGGAGAGCATCATCCTAGTGCTTTTCCTCCAACCACGGACTCAAGTGGTCCCCTGCACACTTTCTAACTGGAAGCGCCCTGGCCCTTCATGAAGGGTATAGATATAAGGAACTATCAAGTTTCATCATCTGAGTCCTAGTGATGTGTCCGACAATACTCAATCGACCATACAACTCTAGATCCATTCTAGCTAAGTAATGATTTTTCTGATTGGTTGTTCCATCTAGACACACACCTCTGACTCGTCTTAGAAAACTATCTCATCCTATAGTTTTTCTTACTTTATTTGGTATTCTAGACACAACTAATCTGTATAGAAAAATCCATTCTAGCGAATCTGACTTAGAAATAATCCTTAGCCTAGGATATTCAATCAATGTAAAGTCTTAAGGATTTCAACCTTTTAAAAGTCCCTTATTGCATCCTTGCAATATCTAGGGTTTATGACTTCCTGTCATTTTACTCTCAAGATTCAATACCCAACATCTTGATGTGTTAAATCGAGTTTTGACATTATCGTAGAATCTCTTAAGGTATTATAAAGACTCCCTGCCTTGTTCTATGGTTTATCGACCTTTCATTGTCAATCAATATACATACATATATACAATGTCATATTTGACATAAGCATTACATATTTCCTATATCCTCCTTGTTCAATACTAGGGTTTAGCTTCTCTAGCCCAACACATGGAAATATCAACATCCTTGATTTTCCAAGGGGAATAACATAACTGTAACAAATCATAAGGACCAAAGCTTTTAGTCTTTCCTAGACCACTTGGCATTGTTTGAGTTCACACTATACATACATGAACAAACATAGTTTCCAAGGTATACCCTCACTAATATAATATCAAGAGTATACTAACATTTCATATCAATGATCTTGATCTAAGTTAATCTTTCAAGCCCTAAAAAGATTTGACTTATAAAAGATAATGACCTATTTTTGACCCCTTGGTCTATTTGAGTCTACTGACTTTCTACATAGGTTAAGTTATGAACTCATATATAACTTCCTTTATTACTTAAACATTTATCAATCACTATAGTTTACCACCATCATATTGAATTAAGTTATGAATCTCTCCTTTTGTCTCACCTTGAGGTAAAGCATTCCAGCAATACCCAATCTTGGGCTATCTTCATCTTTTGTGCACTTAGCACTAACATAAGTTCTATTGAACAAGAACTATGAGATTTTCATCCTTGCATTGCCTAGTTTACTCCCTCTCTCGAGATAACATAACATAAGTGATAGTCATTAATAGAAAGGCTATTTAAATGTCCACATCCTTGGCTCGCCTATTCTCTGGTTTAATTTACAAAGACATGCAAGACTCAATTTCGCATGAGGAACATATGAAGAAGATAACACTCCTCTACTTCATTATAAGACAAGCTTTCTCAAGCTTGGTTAAATGTCCAAACTCGACTATGCCAAGGAGGGTTTGAGGTATCATACTAGATCTACCTTTAAGCATCTAAATCATTCCAAGGAATCAAGAATTAAACTTTCTCATCATGGAGATTTAAAGAAATCTAATAATGATTCATGAATGAGTTGGGTTAAGGCATAACTATCACATTACCAGTTTTAATAAACCATTATCTACACAGTGTATATATGCATACGTACAAGGAAAAGACTATTCCCGTACTAACGAGAAGAAAGACTACTTACCTTTCAGATAGCTATTTGGATATTTAGCTTACATGGCTAGATCTTTTCCAATTGCCTAAAGAATATTTGCCATTTTCTGAACTAGTTGTTCTTATCCTCTTAGTTTCCCTCCAAGAAAAATCACCTCATAGAATGAGTGCCATAGCAAGATTACAATGGATCAAATCATTGAAGATGTATTTCTTGCTTTTGGATTTGATATTTACTATCACGATGCCAACTACCAAAAGAGAAAAGATGTAGAGGTTGTTTGAGCTCATAGTAGAGGTTTATGTTAATGAAGGTCGTAGTATATTTACTAAAGGATTCTTGAAAGATATAGGCCTTCATAAAGACCAACAACGGCCACTCAAGGCTCCGAGTGGATCCAAATAATATTTAGAGCATGAGGATTTACTTCTCTTTACCGCGTCACACCCCAAACTATTAGTTTCAGACGTTAACTCATGTATTGAGATGTAGATATGGATGCCATGCTTCCAGCATATGTTGTGCTTCATATCTCCTAAAATGCTTCCCTCCCTAAAGTTACCACTCTCCTGGCATTTTGCAAAGCTAGTGACTGATTACCAACGCAGTTTAGTGGATGAGAGTGATGTTTCTCCCCCCCCTGAGATAGTTCTTCCCGGGCCCCCCTATACTCTTGGGTTGCACTCGTTCTCCCTCCATTCCCCCATAAATGGGGACATTTCCCATTTTTATACTCACCATGACTGTGAAACAGATGATAGACCATCCTTTAAAATTTAGCACCAAAGTGCATAAAAATTACCTCCCCACTCTCTCTCTATCGCTTCCAAAACTGCCCTCCTGAATTAGCAAGAAACCATTAAAGAAACGGTTGCCAAGAATTTTATCTCCTGCACGAGAAAGAGGTTACCACAATGTGGAACGAATAATCTTTCCATAATAAATGGGTGCGCCATCATTGGAGAAAGATAAGTTTGGTTAAATATGCCAAAATTCGCTACTGCCATAACCATTATATCATTGATATTAGCATAAAGGTATTAACTATATATATATATATAACTATCACCCCTTAATGCCATGCCACGGCCTATGTAGTTTGCATAAGGTATATAAACTATGCAATACACATAAACATAAAAGTTAAAGCCATTACCAAAGATTCTATGAGTTGAACCATTTCATCAAAGCAATATTGCTCTTCTCTAAATAATAGTTGGATCTTATCACTTAACTCTTGACTTATGTAGTCGTTGCCAATTTTCAACATATAATTTAACATAATAATACTTTAAGAAATAATAACATCATGGGAAATGTTGACGACATAGATCGTTAGATCATCTAACCAGTATATTTGTCAAATGAACGAATTCAACAATGATCATAAATGATCAATGTCCATATGTAATATCATAATGAGAGTCATTAAGTTAAAGCATTTAAAGATTGAACATATATAGATGACAATCATTTAGAAATTAAGAGTTGGTAATACAATCTTACATGATCGATGACTTTGATCTTATGTCGTCTCTCTGGTGTATTCACTCCTTAAAACGAACTCAAGGATGATCATCAAAATGAATTCCTTTTGCAAGGAATCATGTTATAATATTAGTTCCATGACCTAATAAGCCAATTCAAACTATTATAAAGAAAAAAAGACAAAATGAACAACCACTTACGCAATTGAGGTCACAGCGTAAACTCATTTACGACATAAGAAGCATGCTCTAGAAAATTGTCTCAGTCACAAAACAACTAATGTTCAACCTTGACGATGTCAGTATCCCCAAAATGACTAGGTTGACGTTAAGCAACTAGAATAGACTTAAGACGGTGACAACCTGTTCTTCCTTCTATCTATTCCCTTCTCTCTGATGATGCTCTCCCTCCCTTTTTCGGAGGGTGGAAACCTATTTCCTGTATGCAACTTGCAATCAACAACACAAGATTAGTGTTTCAGTAATCATTTTCATAATCCTCATGAGATCATCACATCTTGACAAATTTTAAAAACATGTTAAATTTTAGTCAAATAAACATGACTCATGAAAACATTGATTTTTCTAGCCATTTTAACTAAACGTCAAATCATTGAACTTGCATAATCATCTACTAATTACTTCAAAGTAAAAAGTAAAACATAGTTAGAGTTAGGGGTGTGACACTTTTGTAGAAGTATAATCAAAAGTACTTGATAAGGGGTATTTATTTACCTAATGGTGATGCAATTCTTAATTCACACTTTTTTGATGATAGTTTACTTTTCCTGCATAACTCAAAAGAGGAGATAGAGAATGTGATGGGGGCTCTTGAATTATATTTTGTTGTGTCTGGTTCTAAGTTGGCTACTCATAAAACTAAATTCCTTATGGTGAAAACTGATCCTGTCCCTGATTGGATATCAAAAAAGTGGAAGAAAATTAAACATGGGAAGATCTCTTACTACTTGGGTATTTCGTTTGGGTTCGGAGTTTCACTTTCTGATATGTGGAAATGGTACTTAAATAAGTTAAAGAATAAACTATGTACTTGGGGGAATAAATTTTTATTCTTTCACCTGAAATAGACCCCTCCACCACAAGAAAGATCTTAATTGAAGGAACAACAAGGGATATGTCATGTAGCATAGGTAGAAAAATAGAGGCACCACCAAGAGTAAGTAGTGCCAAATCACATGCAGGAGGAGACAAAGAACCATTAGGTGAGAAAAAAACCATTTAAACAGGTAGGAGAGTGGGAGGATCGAGAGTTATGAGAGAGCACGATATTCACTTGTTGGCATTCATTTGATCAATCATAATATTTTTTAGTTTTAAAATCACCAAGTATATAATATTTAACATTATACCTTTTTATATATAAAACCTTGAAGAAAGCATAAGATAAGGGAAATTGATGGTTGATAGGAGCTCATCTTTACAAAAAAATTCATCACCTTAAATCACTAATGAGATATAAGATTAATATGATCGGATATTAGCTACACAATTCTTCTTCAAAAATATACAACGATTTAGTAATCTCTTTTGGGCAATGTTATTTCAAATAAAAGTGGTGAGCTCTCTACACTCTTCAACCATTGTAATATTAAATTACATGCAATTTATAATTATGGATTTACATGAGGTGCCTTTCTTGTCTACCATGTTGCAATTTATCCTTGTGTAATGGATTATTCATCACTTATATATGTAGATGGTGAAATCTGCATTTTGCTCAAAACAAACAACACACATTAGCATGGTTAGTTTAAAACAAATCAAGATTTTAACATCCATATGAGATGAGTCAACATGCTTTAATGATGCAATCAAAACAACAAAAGGATTAGATAAACTAGATGAAAACATACAATAAATCATGAAGTAAATAACATCTCATATTGGATTGGTACTATTGTAGAAAATAGCCCTTTCCCAATCCTTGCTAAGATAAGCTAAATGTTATAATGCCAATGATGGTGATGGAGTACGATGGGCAAAATCAGTTCTCAAGGAGAGTGACTTTGCAAGAGATTGTGGAGGATTTGATCAAGGATGATGATCTCTATTTGTAGATTTTCAAATGCTAAGAGTGTTGAAAAGGGACCAATGTGGGACTAAAAATAGGCCAATGAAAAGAGGCCACTTGTCATCATGCCATAGGTTGAGGGATGTGCAAGATTTGAAAAATGTGCCCAAGAGGGGGAAATTTCAAATTTGAAATGAGAGTTAATGCTGAGTTTGACTTGTGTAAGGGACATGTAAGACCTATTAAATGCCTTGTTGGATGTACCTTTCAACTTGCTTTTGAATTCAAATTTGAGGGAAGATGCCATGTTGAGTGAAAATGTTGATTTTAATAAATCAATAAATGGATTTATTTGTGCAAGTGGGATTATCTAGAGGATGTGACATGCATTAGATTAGATTTAATCAAGATTAATTAGCTAGCATGATGATTAGGTGAGTTTGACTTATTTGATTTAAATATTTGATTTATTTAAATCATAAAAGGATGGAAAATGCATTTGGATTTAATTAAATGAATGTTTGATTTATTTAATAATCCTGATTTACTTGGTGAATGGATTTGATGAGTTTGATTTATCTGATGCATGGATGAAGGTGAACTTGATTTATTTAATGAGTGGATGAACGTGAATTGAGAGCATAATGCTAATTTTGCATGTCTACAATATATTATATTAGTATTCATACATATTGGTATCAGTGCTTCCCATGGTGGGTTTGGAGTCTCTAAGAAACTCTTAATCATTTATATTGACATGTGTATTTTTGAGGAAAAATCCAACACATGACATAATATAACCATTTGAATTCCCTCAACATTTTGACCATGTAATATGTTTTATAATATGTTATCTTATTGCATTGGCTTTTAATTTTGATATAAAAATAGATAAAATTTTCAAGCTAGAGCTAAGCCCATGGGTAAGAAATAAAAAAGCAATTTAACCAAAGACCCTCCAAATACTATTACAAAACCATTATATGCAAAATATAGATTGCAAATTACCTCTACGTGAACATAGTACTTTGCAAACCGGGCACACAAGTGCAGATTTTATAGACCTTAAAATACAAGCACAACAAACCAGATAGACATGTAAGGTAAAAATATAAATATCCACAATTCACCAAAATATTTTCAAAACACATGGTTGCAGGTGAGTGAAGCCGCTTGATTTAGCAAGCTCAAGCTACAAAGAATAGAAGTAGAAATTAAATTTGATGCAAGTATAGTCAATTTAGAACCAAACTTCATAAACTTTAAAATTCACGAGCTAAAGAAAATTTCTTTGAACTTGATGATTTTACTAATCAAATTACTTGCATGTAATAACTTGCAAAGAAAAATGGCATTACAATTAAGGTCATAAATTCAATTCAAACCCAATTGAAAATTGCCCACACTTTCTCAAAAGTTCATGTAGTAAAAAGGAAAACCTTAAACAGGTTTAACCTCTAGAAAAACCTAAGACATGCATTGCCCCACGCATCCTCACAAAATTCATGTATAAAAAAATTGAAATAAATTAACAGCTAAAGAGGTCCAGGTTGCAAACAAACATGTGTTGCCTGCATGATGGGACCACTGGAGCCATCGTGGAAATCCTAAGCAGCAGAGCTGGCGTTCAATTTGGGTTGTAAACGAGGTCCCAAGTAAGTGGAAGGATGAACAGCCACCATGTCTATTTTGTGGGTCTGGATGTATTCCCGTGCTGCTTCCTCCACAAGAGTCTTTGATACTGGATACCAAATCTATAGCAGGATAATTTTTTATTGATTATTTTTCACCGTTGATTGTAGCAACCATTACATCATAGTCTAAAACATCAAGTTGAAATAGCTTGAGTCTTTCGTTGGCTCATTCTAAAGCTTGCAGATGGTCTTTTTCATTTGGGTCTACTATATTCTGAAGAGTCTTTGTTCACATTCGTACAACATAAATGCGCAAGAACGGCTAGAGAGCAATGGTTAGGGGAAAAAAGTTACGGAAGCAAGAAACAAGATTAGTTTTTTATTAAATTAACTTTTAATGAATTTAATATTTCTATTTTTCATATGTATATGTATATATTTTATGCCTATCATTTTCAATGCAGCTTCAAAAACTTTACGGAGAATATTCCTTCAATGCTTTCACTGTATAATGCCTCTCGACGTAATTACATGCCATTAGCGTAATAATTAAATCACATTATCCAAAACCTTATGTAATATCCAAATGCAAATCATAATTTTCCACATTTGACTTATTAAACATAATTTATTTAAGATATTATCAAAATTTATATATAAAATTATGAGTATCTAAATTACGCTTAGCATATGGTCAAAGTCATTTTAAATTATCTCAATTTATCTCATCGGAAACGTAAATGACTAAGGTTGGCCCATAAAACCATAACATGTGTAAGCCACACCAAGCATTGGACATAAGAAATCAATAATGAATTAATAAATAAATACTTATTTAAATATTATTTGATAAAGTGGGTGCAAAGAGCATGGCATATGTTCGGTTGATTAAACATATCCATCTCCTTTTCAGTTTTTACATTATTCTAACTGGGTATTCGCAGTCTACTGTTATTGAATGATTCATCTAACAACCAAGAGCTCTTGTATATTTTATCACTTGTAAAATTTACAAAAAATTAAAATTAAAGTAAATGTTATTTTTAATCAATTTGTGGAAGAAAATTCTTGAAATAATAACAAACTAACAAAATAAAATAGTTATAAGATTTAATTTTGAATGATAGTCAAATATTCTTTTGTAGCTTTTGATAAAATGCTCTTTGAATTCATTGAATATGGAGATTGCTTAGATGGTATGTGTCATACATTTCATATTATCATTCCTATAATATATCATAAATAATTGTACCTCCCATCATCTATCATTTTTATTTTTTAAAATTTATATTCCATTTAAACTTAAAACCAATGCACCATGGAGATTTACATTTCGTTACTATATAAAACAAACTTGAGTGAGGGCTACAATATAATTGCCTATATTATGATTCAGGAAATTTCACTTTGAAATTAATAACTGTTACAAGAGCCATACTCTGTTGACATGTTAAAGGTGGCGACTTTTCACTTTATATTCTTTCAAAGCGCCACTCAATGTCTCTTTTATTATGGAATCTGAACAGTCCTCGAAAGGAATTTCTCAATCTCATGGCTTATTAAACTTCGTTTGAAATTGGCTTTTTTTCAAAAAGCCACGGGATAGTTGAAGATGACCATCTAGGCTTCTAGCACTGAGGTAGATCAGGTGGAGGAGGAGGCAACTTGTCCAAACTTCCTAGCCCATCCTCGGTAATAAACACCATCTCAAAACCAAGCTCCGAATGGGATTCAAAATGGCAATGCATCAGCCAAACCCCTGTTATGTAACAACAGAAACAAACGAATTCTATTATCTAATTTACTTTTGAAGACAAAAAAAAAGTCATTATAAATTCGGGTTTATAAACAGTTGTGCCCAGATATATGGCTCGAAACTATAACATTTACTCTCCCCTCAAAATAGTACAATTTAAACCATCTTACCTGGATTATTGGCCCTAAATCGGATGGCAGCCCACCCAGCTGTAGGAACTCCCAGGGTGTTCATCATCTGTGGATCTTCAAGATTGAAATTTGCAGGATCTGTTTGGGAATTATAGTTGCCAAAGCCTTGCCCCACAACATAAAAATCATGGCCATGAAGGTGTATAGGATGGTTCTGCAGTGTGATAATCCCAGTGTTCTGAAACACTATTTGCACACTACTATTGAATTTTAGAACCTTTACCTTCGCCCCCAACTCGGGTTCCCAAAGACTCCGTGGCACAGTTCCCGTGTAATTAAATGCCAGCAGAGGATTATTTGGGAAATCTCTTGTAAAAACTCCATCTATACCAAAATAGTAAGCCTGCAAAACAGCAATATCCGGCCTTACAAATGAAATATTACTAAAGCTTCCAACAGCTCTACCGCCAAAGAGCCCCGCGCACGAATTGTTGGGACAGCTAACAAGTCCAAACCCCTCTGTCATAAACATTTCCTCGTCTACAGTCTGAGGCACTGAAGCCCTCAAACTTCTGAGCTCGCTACTGAATTTGAATGCCGTTGTGGTATCGTTGAATGCAGGAAAATTGGGCAGCATGGGTACAGACGTATTACTGCAGTCCTGGTATTGCAATATTGCAGTTGTGGTGGTATTTAAGAATCCAGTTCCAGTAGGTTGACTGTTGTATACGCGGGTGCCAATGTAAAACTGTCCGGATTGCTGAGAAGTTGTTATGAGCACATCCATGGTGTTACCCGGGTGTGTGAGAAGCACATCTGTTTCATATGGTTTGGTATACACGGCATCCACGGCCACAACAGTCATATTGTGTTGCGCAATCTTGAAGAAGTAGGAATGAATCATGGCACAGTTTACGATCCTCAGCAGGTAGGTTCTTCCCGCCTCGACCAGTATTCTCGTTGTATCTGCATTCCCAATTCATTCATTGTTTAATTATCTGTCGAAAACTACTATCGATCTATGCTTTGTTTAATAATACTCTGTTAATACACAAACCATTTGAAGAGCAGGGGAAAAAGTCCCCTGGCTGGCTATTGATGGTGTATGCATCCGAATCATTTGGCACAGCTCCTCTTCGAACGGCATCTGCTATTACATCTTCCACATTGGCATTCCACCATTCACCTGAACACAGTAGACAATGTAAAATTAAACTGACAACCCATATTCTGTTATCTTTTCTTTTAGGTGTATATTAACAATAGGAAGAAATTTAGAACATTAGCCCTAAATACTATACAGAGAAAAAGGATAAACATCCTGATTTTATAAGCCTGTAGACATAACTGTTTAATCTATTTACAGCTTCCCATCACACAACCTAATTTAAATTAAACTCTTTATAAATTATTCTACTTCACTTTGAAAAATACATATTATTTCATCCATCCTAAGTATCTTTTATTAATAATATTTCCCCATAATACAAAGATATCAACATTTATTGGATAGATTTCGAAGAGGTCATGGCATAGCTTAAACTTAAAGAGAGCGTAAAACAGATTTTTATCTGATCTCATGAGAATTCTTTTTCTATGTCTGAAAGGTAACGTCAAAGCTTCCGTCTACATTTTTGACATGATGTGATGGTTTACTGATAAATATTTCATGAGAAACTACTCTGAAGAATCTTAAAGAGGTCGTAAACACAAACATTGAATGAGTACAATTGGCTGTTTATGTAGAGCTGAAGAATTGGAATTTTACCGTTTTTAGACGTAAAGAAAAATATTTGAATGGGAAAAATTTCTTAAAAGAAGACGTAAAGCAAAGTGTTTGTACGAGGGATATCTTCACTTCGTGGCTAAAATAAAAATCGAGGTGGCCGAGTGCTTTCAGTCTGGACAGTTTGCATGCAAGCTGCCCACTCTCTCCTTGGGAGTGTTAGATTGAATGGAGATTAAAAAAAAAAACATAACACATAAAAGAAATTAACACAAATATATAGAAATACAATAATTTGTTCAATGTACCGATTCAGATAAACACAAACACAACAATTCTCCCAACATGCTGCTGCACACAAATTATAGTTTTATTACTTTACACACAAATTATAGTTTTATTACTTTATCAGATTTATCAGATTTGATTGCTTGATAAAAACTCTTTTATAAAAGAGTTTACAACTTAAAAAAAATCTAGAACATGCAAACTACATAAAAACTTAACAAAATTATGGTTAAAATTATGGTTTATTTCTAATTACAATAGATACTGCTAATGCAAAACTGTAATTTCTATTTCCGCAATCAATGGGAGAAATTACTTTCCAACAGAAAGCTTAATAATTCTTTCCAACAACGCGATAGAATACTTTCAAGGGTTTTACCTAAAATAATAGGAATCTCGGCATCTGGTTTTGGAAAGGGATAATCATTTCCAGCCGTGGGCAAAATAACTAATGCTCCATGCACAGTAGCTCTCAGATATGTGATATGCGCATGCCACCACAGCGTCCCTTCCTGTCCCGTGATGGTAAAATTGTAGGTAAACTTATTCCCAGGGGTAATCGGACACTGCGTTACGTAGGCCGGTCCGTCTGCCCAGCACGATCTCAACTGCCGTACTCCATGCCTGTAAAATCATAAACAATTAAAGTCTCTAAGCAGATAGCCCTTTAATTTTAAAATTAATTGATACTTGAATATAATCTTTGTTACCAATGTAGAGTAACATTATATGGTGCATTGTTCTGCACATGAACAACAAGATTATCCCCTTCACGCACGGTAATACTCGGGCCGGGATACTGTCCATTCACTGTTACAAGCGTCTGCGTGTTGCATACTCTAGTCACGCTCTGCGTTCCAATCTGTAACAAGGTAAACATCATATCTTAGCTCATACTGAATACGGATCATTACATCAGGCGTATGTAACTCTTAGGCTTCTAAAGAATGGTTGAAACAAACTCACGGTGAAATTGTGGTGGACAAGGGCTGCAGAAGCCGCCCATGGTGCTACCAGAATTAAACAAACTAGCGAGCTTAATCTTAGCACACTTGACAACCTTGCCATGCTTGATACTTTACGAGCAACGCGGCTTAAACTTATGGAGATATTTAGAAAACCCGCAGCTTATTTATACATCCAAAGCACGGGAAAAACACGATTACGCACAGTTGCTTTCCGATTGCGCTTCCCTAACTACTCGTTTAGGAAAGCATGGTAAGATATTGAGAAGGTCCACTGCATTGGATTGCCGTAAGGAGTAGGAAAACGCGAATGCCGGATCATTAATTCTTATTTCTGTTGAAAATATTTGCTCCTCCGTTCTTTCGTCCTGATGCTTTGTTTAGGACAATGGAACCGCGTTCACAAAATGCGGCGGCGTCGGCGACGAAAATCTAGTTGCAATTTCCGGGTCGGCCAATGATTCTACAGTGGTATTTGGTACAAATGTGCTCGCTAAGTAGCTGGAATCCAAAATGCTTTCAATTTTTTATTTATTTTTATCAAAGTCGTATTTATTTTAATTCCAATGTGAATAGTTAAGTATAAAAGTCTATGGTAAATAAAGGGTATGTTTACGGAATTGAAGTTTCCAACCGTTACCTTCGTTTGTTTTAATAAATTACCTCATTTTTAAAAATAATTGTGAAGCTTGCAAAAATGGTGAATCACCTAGTTGAAGCTTTCAACTATGGTCAATTATTTTGACTGTAATTTTATAAAACTAATTGTGAAGCTTTTAATTATAAGGAATCATCTCCTTATCTTAAATTCAAATTTTAAAATTTGATATAAAATAGTTTAAATTCATAATTATCTATTTAATTTTAAAATTATTATTTACGTCGAAGGTGTATCCAATGTGAGGAAGAGCAAGCTACAATTGAAGATCAATGCTTGTATTGTCTGCCGTACCATGGGAGTCGATTAAAAAAATTTCCTCCATCCGATGGTTTTCACTGTTTTATCGCCCTTTAAATGTGTCGCCATCAAGACATTAAATCATTCGTCTTTCCTTGCAATTTTTCACATCGGTGTCAGAAACTTTACCATTAGCAAAACATAAGTCTGCTTTGCTCTGCATCTTCCTTGATTTTCTGCCAGCGCCAAAAACAGATTACAACTCATTAGCGCTTTCCAAATATAGTCATACAGCTGCAAAATATTTTAAAATTTCATTCAGCCGCTTAAGGATATAATCTTTTTTGGACTATCTTCCTGTAAATGGGCTTTAATTACAGAGATCTAGTTCGCCTTAGCAGCCCTATCCTGAGCTCTCCATTGACGGCATGTCGGACGAAGGTAAGCAGACTGTAAAACTAGAATATTTAGCCTCCTCAAAACAATATGCTACATAATTTCCTCCTTGCATTGAATAAATCATTGTTTTCGTGTAGATCTCTCCGTTGAACTATTTCATGCGAATTTCGAAAGCGGAGCAGCTTAAATGGAACACAGACGATTTGCATTCTGTTTTATTTATTTCAGGAAACAAATAGTTTGTTTTTATTTTTTTAAAGAAACAAATAGTTTGTTTGTGCTATGCACATGGTTAGTCGTGGTCGTGGCTCTTAATTTTGTAGTTTCTTTGTAATGATTTAAATAAAAATCCAGACATATTTCAAAAATCTCCTGCATTTGAAGGAAAATCTCCTACTTTTTAATTTGATAATTTGGTTTATGTATTTCATTAAAGATTGTTGAAGAAAACGAACAACATCACCAGTGGCTGCAATCTCCTCAACAATGTTACTGGCGGAAAATGAAACAATCTGCAGAGTAATGACGTCAGTATGTTGAAGACTGGGTATAACAACCAACCTAGGTGATTAAGGAAATAGTGGCACTTTAACCTATATAGTATGTGTGTTGTGTCGTTCAAAACCTGACCCCAGATGACAAACTTCTTTGCAAGTCACTGGACCATCAAATATAAATTCAACAAAAGCAATAATGGCTTAGAAACTTTATTGATTTTACCATAATTGTATCAACATCTGTTGCAGCCCTTGCTATCGCTAGCTCCCCTGTTAGAAAGAACACATGACCAAGTTGTTTGTGTTTAAAATAAGTAATTACTCCGCATGCAGAAAAATCTAGAAAATCAGAGTTAGTTTGATTTTCAGTTTAAATTAGAAAAACAGTCATAGTTTGAGTTTGCATGAAGTAGTTAGCCGAAAAGCTAGTTAGAAAGTTTAAATAAAAACCAATCGGGTTCAGTTGTAATGTTTAAGTTTTTGATTAATAAAAGATTGGAGTCGCAGCTCTGGCTTTGTGATGTGCATATTTTGTTGTTCTTCGACTCTGCCTTTCTAACAGATTGGTATCAGAGCTGAAGGTTGAGGACGAGCAAGGTTGGAGATCAAGCGAAGGTGATCGTTCAGCAGAAGATCCCTGTGAAGAACCCGAAAATAATTTGAGGAACTGCGAAAGTTTTTTGGTGAAGTTTGTTTTTTAATAAGGGAAAAAAGATACAGATTTTTATTTTTTTTGAAGATTTCAACATGGCTTCAGCCAGCAGAGATTATGTTTAGCTGCAGCTTCCACCGCTCACAGGGAAGAACTATGATGTGTGGGCCATTAAGATGGAGACTCTGTTACGAGCTCAAGATGTTTGGGATTACATCAAGACTGGATATACTAAACCTGCAGATGACGCAGCGGAACAAGCTCTCACAAATGCACAGAAGGACCAATTGAGGTTAAACAGAAAGAAGAATGCACATGCATTGCATCTTATTCAACAAGCAGTGGATGAAGTTATATTCCAGAAAATCATGACCACGAAATCGGCAAAGACAGCATGGGAGATATTGGCAACGAGCTATCAAGGTATGACCAAAGTAAATACTTTTAAGTTGCAGAATACTAGGAGAGAATTTGAAAGCCTACAAATGAAAGAAACAGAGAATATCGATTCATTCATGAATCGGGTTTTGATCATTGTAAATCAGTTAAAAGTATATGGTGACGAGATTAAAGATCAAACAGTGGTTGAGAAAATTCTCAGATCTCTATCTACAAAATTTGATGCGGTAGTACCAGCTATTGAAGAAGCCAAGAATTTGGCTACACTGTCAGTTGATGAATTGATGGGATCACTTCTATCCCATGAGGCTAGAATAGACAGAAATAAGAAGGATTCCTCCATAGAAACTGCTTTTAAAAGTCAGGTTTCTATCTCAAGAGACAGAGGTCGAGGTAGAGGTAGATCAAGAGGCAGAGGTCGAGGCGGAAGATATGGCAGTCAGAGAGATGGCAAAGAAGAGCAAGAACAAGAGAGTGGAAGCAATAGTAGAAGCTTCAACAACAATCAAAGATTCGATAAATCAAAGGTGAAATGTTACTATTGTAATAAATTTGGTCACTATGCACGGGATTGCAGGAAGAAGATGGCTGATCAAGGAAAGTAGAGTGCAAATGTAACTACAGAAAGTAATGAATCCCTGTTCTTAGCTTGTAATACAATGCATGAATCCGCTGATAACATTTGGTTATTAGACAGTGGTTGCAGTAACCACATGACTGGCAACAAGAATCTGGTTGCAGATTTGGATGAATCGGTCAAGACAGAGGTAAAATTGGGGACTGACAAGACTGTGGATGTAAATGGCAAAGGAGCAGTCAACATACTGACCAAGCAAGGGGATCTGAAGACAATTTCAGAGGTATACTATGTTCCAGGTTTGAAACATAATTTGATCAGCGTTGGTAAATTAACAGAGAAAGGATACAGAATTATTTTTGAGGGACATGATTGTCTCATATATGACAAACCTCCAAGCAAGCAGCTGATAGCGAAGGTGTAGATGACGAATAACAGATAGTTCCCTCTTGTCATGAAGTACAAAAATCAGGTCAATTCTTTTGCTCAAAAGGCTGCATGTGTTGATGACTATTGGTTATGGCACTTTCGGTTTGGACATTTGCATTTTTCTGGTTTGAGATTATTGCAGCAAAAAGAGATGGTTAGAGGATTACCTCCCATCCAAGAACCCTCCAGTATCTGTGAATGTAGTATCTTGGGAAAGCAACACCGTGAAAGTTTTCTGAAAGGAGTTGTATACAGAGCAAAAAAGCAATTGGAGCTGGTTCATACAGACTTGTGTGGACCCATGCAGACCCAGTCGCTTGGTGGAAGTTATTACTTCCTCACGTTTATTGATGATTTCAGTAAGAAGACATGGATTTATTTTTTGAAGCAGAAGTCTAAGACTTTTGAAAAATTCAAAGAATTCAAAGCCCTAGTAGAGAATTAGAGTGATAGTCAGATCAAAGTATTGTATTGAGATCAGATCATGGTGGAGAATACGATTCGAATGCATTTCATGCTTACTACAAACAACATGGAATTAGAAGGCAATTTACAACCAGCTATACACCACAACAGAATGATGTAGTAGAGAGGAAGAACATAACAATTATGAACATGGCAAGGAGTATGTTGAAAGGAAGAAATTTGTCAAATGAGTTATGGGCAAAAGCAATTGCATGCACTGTTTATGTGTTAAACAGATCTCCTACAAAAAGCGTGATGAACAAAGTTCCACAAGAAGCATGGTCAGGTATGCCTTGTAGTGTATCTCATTTTAGAGTGTTTGGATGCATAGCATATGCACATGTACCTAGAGAACTAAGAGGCAAGTTAGATGATAAAAGTGAAAAGTGTATTTATTGGGTACAGTGAGCATTCAAAAGCATATAAATTATATAACCCTATCACCAAAAAGACTATAATCAGCAGAGATGTGGTGTTCAAAGAACAAGAGTCATGGAATGGGAGTGTAGACAAAACTATTGATGCAACAATACCACACATAGAAGAAGAAGATGTAGCAGAAAATGAGCAGCAAAGATCACACGAAATGACACCAATCAGGGACATGCCAACAAGGACTCCACAATATTCTGAACAACATGGACCATCAAGAAGGTCAATAGATTAGAATATTCCCAGCTATCAGTCAAGTAATGAGTCAAGTAATGGTAAGAGGAAAATGAGAAGTTTGCAGGATATTTATGAAGATTTAGATATTAGTTCGAATTTTGCATTATTGTCATTTCAACCCTCATCATTTGAAGAAGTTGTCAAAGACAAGAAATGGGTGAAAGCAATGGATGAAGAAATAAAATCTATAGAGAAAAATGATACTTGGAATTTGGTTGAGTTACCTAAAGATAAAAAACCCATTGGTGTGAAATGGATCTACAAGACGAAGTTGAATGAAAAATGAGAGGTTGATAGATTCAAAGCAAGGCTTGTAGCAAAAGGGTTCTCTCAGCAACCAGGAATAGACTTTGGAGAAACCTTTGCTCCTGTAGCCAGGTTGGATACGATAAGAGCAGTCTTGGCAATAGCAGCTCCGAAAAAGTGGAAAGTGTATCAGATGGATGTCAAATCAGCCTTTTTAAATGGCATTCTTGAAGAGGAAATCTATGTGCAACAACCTTCAGGCTATGAAGTTGAAGGTCATGAAGACAAAGTTTACAGACTGAAGAAAGCGCTCTATGGACTTAAACAAGCTCCAAGAGCTTGGTATAGTAGAATTGACAGTTATATGATTAGCAATGGATTTAGCAGAAACAACAGTGAACCAACTTTGTACACAAAGGTAAATCAGCATGGGAAAATTTTGATTGTTTGTTTATATGTAGATGATATGATTTATACAGGTGATTTTGAACTAGATCAGTTTAAAGCAGCAATGAAGAAAAAATTTGAAATGATAGATCTTGGTCTTATGAAATATTTTCTTGGCATAGAAATTGAGCAATCAGAGAAAGGGATTTTTATTTGTCAAGGTAAATATGCAAAAGAATTGTTGAAAAGATTCAGAATGGAAAGTTGCAAACCTGCACCTACACCAGTTGCAACAAGTACAAAGTTGAGTAAGGATGATGAAAGTTCATATGTAAATCCAACTCTGTTCAAAAGATTGGTTGGCAGTCTTATGTACCTCACAGCTACAAGACCGGATATCATGCATGGAGTTAGTCTGATTTCTAGATTTATGGAGTCACCAAAAGACTCACATTGGAAAGCTGGCAAAAGAATTCTGAGATACATAGTAGGAACTACAAATTGTGGCATATTGTATGTGAACACAGAAAAGAAAGCTTTGGTTGGATATACTGATAGTGATTTTGCAGGGAGTTTGGATGATAGGAAAAGTACTTCTGGTTATGTGTTTCATCTTGGTTCAGGAGTAATTTCATGGGCATCTAAGAAGCAGCCCATTGTGACACTTTCATCACCGAAGCTGGAACATAGCAACACAAACAAGACATGGTTATGAGTTTTGGATGGATCCAAATAGGAACAAGAAGGACAACAACACCAAACCATTGCACCGTCGTAAGAATAACACGTGTACCATTAGAAGAGTAAACATATAGACACAAGATACTCATTTTATGGTACGGTCCCATGGGGGCTTCCTAAAAAAAAATTCAGCTGCGCTCTAAGAGTTTTTAGGAATATTTTAAAACTGTTGGTTCCATGAATTCAGTTTTGCAATTCAGCTTAAAAGCTTGAGCTCCAAAATTTAAGGAACAAATTGGAGTATTTTGATCAAAAATAAAAAATAAATAAAAATTCTCTTATTTTTTGGTTTTTTTAGGAATTTAAAATTTGAAGTGATAGACAACTGATAGAAAAAATTACTAAAAAATTCCTAAGCTGTAGGGGCAATTTCTAGCCCCACCCCAATTTCACCAGCTGAAAGATGCATTCCTATACTGTAGGGGCACCTATTTTTCTGGAAAAGATTCCAATTAATCCCGTAGCACAAATTTTTTTTTTCCATGGGACCTTCTGCTCCATGAAAATAGAAGCCCAAGCCCCCATGGGACCACTCAAGAGAACTTGTGAACAATGGAGAAATTTATTTAGAGCCTTGTAAATCAAATGATCAGTTGGTTGATATATTTACGAAGCCATTAGCAAAAGATGTATTTGAATTTCATAGAGATAATTTGGGCATTGTGAAAGCTGATGTAATCAGCGGGTAGTAATTAAGAGGGAGTGTTAAAATAAGTAATTACTCCCACATGCAGAAAAATCTAGAAAAAATCAGAGTTAGTTTGATTTTCAGTTTAAATTAGAAAAATCAGTCATAGTTTGAGTTTGCATGAAGTAGTTAGCCGAAAAGCTAGTTAGAAAGTTTAAATAAAAACCAATCGGGTTCAGCGTAATACTGTTTTAAGTTGATTACCGTTATTGAGTCGCAGTGCCTGTATTTGCGTGTATACTTTGTTTTTCTTCTTCGGCTCTGCCTTTCAACAGTTTGACCACAATCTGATAAGCAAAAAGCGAAAAAATCAACAACAAATTGATTCTAGGAAAAATACCTTCAGGGTGGGCTAACTTATGCAAAGCTGTTGGGAGCAATCATGATTGGTGCAGAGATCTTGAATCCTAATATACTGGTTGAAAAATCTACATGCCTTACATCTACCAAAACTCTTGGACGAAGCTGATCAGTATTGAGCAACTCTTCTGATTTCAACGGCGGTCACCGGCTGTGAAATAAAAATCTCATGACGAAAGGTAAGTATGGAGGAAATATCGGATTGTGGCGGTGAAAGGATTAGGTGAGATTGAAGGCAGCAGTAAATACCGTGCAAAGTTTTGCAACTCGCAGGACCGCACCAAACAGCAAATGCAAATCTCTGAAGAGAAGTGCAAGGGAGCAAAAATGAATGCGTAAAACTGAAATGGGAAATAGAAAAATGTAATAGCAAATAGGCAAAGATTGATTTAAATGAGTTCTCAAACAATGTTTCTTAGTAAAGAGATGGGTTGTGATGCCCCTCAGAATCAAGCTACAGTTCTTGTTAGACCATTTATGTGGATGCACCATAATCCTCCATGCCAGCTTTGAGGATTCAGCTAAATATATATGCGTAGAACTAACATATATTTAAAACTTGCAATAGCACCTTTAAAACCAGTCTAGATGGACCCATTTAACTATATATAAGTTACAGTTCTTTGGTAGGGCCATTCTAGATGGACGCATTGAACTGAAATGGGAAATAGTAGCAATGCATGCAGCTGTACCAATTGATTTTATCACTAATTTGTTTGGCACCGGACTATTTTGATCACATGTTTGTGTGCTATCTAGAAGTTGGAGAAGCAAAAGCATTTTGTTTGATTCTTTTCTATGCGTGCTTGTAGTTGCTGCATATTTATTGGCCTTGTGTGTAATATTTTAATCACAGATCCATCAATCTCCTCCATGGCTTCTCCTTTTTTTCAAGAATAAAATCTTCATATACCCACGCCAACGACAACTTCCAGCGATGTAATTCCTAAATCCATTTTCAGGAAAAAGAATAAAGCAACTTCATTTAAAAAGGCAAACAAAATAATGATTTACTTCACCTCTTATAGTTGCATTTCATTTCACCCAAGAAAGATGTAGAGTTAATGTTCGTTGAGTCAATTGATTTATAGATACCCCATAAATGGGATCGAATTTCTTGTCTAGTAATTAGTCCATTTGGTAGGTAACCTAATAATCACGTTGTCGCTCTTAATTTTATACTAACCAAATAAATAATTAATATTTTCAATCTCCAAAATACAAGATATAAAAGACATTGCTTGCAAGCTTTTCCATGTAACACTAGGCTGGGTTGGGTTGGATTGGTTTGATAACTAATAATAAATTAGGGAATATATAAACTATTGCATTAAGAATATGTTTATATACTATCAAGAAACATAACAAATTTATAATAACAAAATATATATATTTAGAAATATTAATGGATTGATTCTTCTTTATTTTGATTAAGTGGTAGATTATATATATATATAAATACAATGTTAAACATTTGTTAGAAAAGAATCAAAATATATTTTAAAAAATATTTTCAAGGTTAATTTTAATGGATTATTAAGAAATATTTTAAGGAGATTAGTATATTATGTGTCATTAGAGATTGTAGAAGGTTATCATCATTACACCATTTAAAAAAATTCTTATGTTGAGACATATTTAGTTATTTTAAACCTTTAAATCAATTTCTTCTTATAAAGTTAACCAAGTTTGTCTGGGTGATTCTAATATAATGATTAATGCTCTTTTGAAATACTTTTCTCATAATAAGGAGATTAACAATACTTCTAAGATAAGATTAGAACACTTTTAATTGTTTGGAAGATCATATAATTCATAGACTTTCTTAACTATCTTTGGAATCGATACAGATGATCATATAATAATTTATAGTTCTTTTAATAAGTGAGGCAAGCTTATAAAATTTTGGGAAATTGGTTCCTATAAGGGATGATCAAATCATCATTCCCAATATAATCATTTTATTTCATGACTCTTGTATTGATACCAATCCATTCTAATGATTGTAAATTTGATGGTTGATAATACTTTTCTTTTGTGGAAAGTTGCATGTGTCCTTTTGCATGTTTTATTAACATGGGTGAAGTCTATTTGAGTCACATTACAATTGGTATGTTTTGCACTTCCTCTAGTGATCTGTGTTGTCAATTTTGGTCTATGTGCTTGAAGTTGCAGTGAAGCCATTATTCTTATTTTCTGAAAAAAGGAAATAGCCTTTAGAGGACCTATCCCGATGTCATGTTGAAGAAATTTTTCATCATTTAATTTGATTTGGTTGAAGTTTCCTTTGAAGAAGTTACATGGACTGATTACTTGGAGCTGGATATGTAAATCCATGTCAATTTTGAGGTGGCTTCCTATCTTCTCTTAAACATGCTTAAATTGGTGAAAAAATAAAGTGGTCATGACAAAGGTTGCATAGTGTCTTATGTGGTCTATTTTCAAAGGCGACTTTAAATAAATTTTGGAGCTAGCATGGAATGTTTTGATGGAGCAACTCTTAGTTTCTCCTCAATTAGTTCAAAGGCTTGGCTTCAACAAGCACATTCCAAGAACTTGAAAAGAAAGGTTTTGGTTATGGTGCATTAGATGAAAGCAATTATAGATATGTTGTGGAAGAGTCTCTCCTTTTGGTGCTAATATCGTTCATTCACTTGCAAAGAGTAATATACATTCATTCACTTGTATTAGGTTGTTCCACCTAATGGAGGAGATTAGAAAACTAAGCCCATCTTAAATTACTAATCATACCAATTCAAATGTGGAGAGATTGTAACATGATTTGGTAGGGGGTTAGCAAGAGAAAACATAAAACATGGTTGGCTAGAAGGATTATGTGGGCAACTTGTATCTGACCTACTTTGGAAAGTAATCAATTGGTCCACAAGAGCATTTTGATCTTTAACTTATTCATAAACTATTTTCTCATATTGATTATGGTGATACCTATCCCAAAGAGGATACCTAAATTCTTGGATATCTTACCATGTTGCAATAGGTACCATTCTTTGTAAAGCGAGGGGTGGTGGATAGAGGGTGAGTAAAATAATTCTATTTTATACATTATTATATTAATATTTGACAAGCTTCTACTAAAATCAAACAACACATCATTTACAAATGATCCAAATTATATTCAACCCTAAACTTAT
>VDFB02193867.1:567696576-567741781 GCA_007258455.2 Sequoia sempervirens | reverse complement strand
CTTCAAATCGATCCAGATCAATCCAAATTGAAAATCTAACTTCGACCCACGTCCTAAATTGCGCCATTCTTCATCATGCACCCCTTGGAACATGAACTTGGGGCCAGCGGATGTCTCCGGGAGCTTCCTTTCGTGTTTTCCCTTCCTGACAGCATTCCTGCCAGGGAAGTCCGGCCCTCCGGGCCCGGATTGGGTAAATGCTCTGATATGATACAGATATCACTTAAGAGTTAAATTTATGATGTATTTATATGATTGTTTAGATAATATACTTGATACGGACTAACGTTAACACTCTTTGGTGTTCTGTGATGCTGACTTCGCCCTTTGCCTGCAGGATATATGGAATCGGCCGCAGGAACTTCAGGGGCCTCTACCGAAAAGGACAAGGGTAAGAAACCTGGAAGGGCCATCCGTGGGAAAGAAGACAAAGACCAGATGAAATTCCAATTCCAGGGTGAACCGCTCCAGTCAAAAGTCTCAACTGACTGGAAAGAGATCTCGGACACCAACATAGGCCAGGTGGACATAGATGAGTTCACCCAGAGGGTCAAGGTCTAATTCCCAAGACTAAGAATTCCTGATGATACCAAAGTGGAATCGCAGCTACCGGGCTTCTTCCTCCGCCTCTAATAGCACCGAGTTGGTAATGGCTTCGCCGAGAAGCTTCCACCTCAAATAGACACAACAATTTCTAACCATAGTAGACAAGGAGGGAATAATATCCCTCAAGTAGACATGTTCCGAGGGGAATTGCAAGAACCTTCCTGATTCCCCACATCTCTACCAATACGCATCCCCTCAATGGTTGAGCAAGGCTGCAGCATGGACGCCAACTGCTAGGCTGCAAGCAGAAGTCAATCAACGGGCCTACTAGCTCGCGGGAGAGTATGCGGGTGCCGCCGCGAAAAAGTCCCTCGAGCTTCTTTTCCGCAGTGACTTTCATGAAGACTATCACGACCTTGTGACCATGCTGAGCAGGGTCATGGGCCTCCCGACAGCCGCCTTCTTCCAGAAATGGATGGCTTATTACATTGAGCAGATCGTCCGAGGGAATGAGGACGTTAAAACCAAGATTTCATTTGATTGGGGAAGCATCATCAGCAACTGCTTCCACGAGTAGTTTATGAATGTCAAAAGGAGCAACAAATTCTACATGACCTCGTACCTGGTGTACTCATTAGCGGATAAGAGGCAATATAGTGGACTCTTCAGGGCGCCGGATGGAGAGCATAAGCGAGGACTCAAGCCTTTTGACCAATACCCTCAGCTACAATACCGCTACTTTAAAAAGGAGTACCGCCGGATCAATGATGCCTTCATAGGCCATATTATCAGATTGATAGCCGGGGACTTCGAGAGAAGGGTATCTCACAGCGCCAGGGCACTCTTGAGGGAGTATGCCTTCCTGTACATTCAATTCCCTAAATTCGCATACATCCGCGCCCAAGGGTTCACAGAACGACCAAACAAGCTGCCTAGGTACCCAAATGACCGAATCATCCTCCTGGAGCTTTCCCGGCAGCTCCAACATATTCAGGCGGTCTTCGGCCAGAAGCATGTAACGGGGATCCCTTATCCCATGATCCTCGGCCAGGGCCAGTATCGGTTGCAAACATCTCAATGCGCCGGTAACTCAGAAAAGGAACTCAAGGAGTATAACTTTGAGTGGTACACGACTCGCCCATGAATGGATCCCCACGGCCACGTCAGGAAGGCGCTAGGGCCGGCATACACCCACCTATACCATGTTGAGGATTTCTGGGCAGACTGTAAAGATGATAAGGAGGTCCGCCAGAGACATTATATGCGGATGACGGTGCAGTTCTTGAGAAGAGTACAGCTGTTTCCGGTACCAGACCAGCTAGAGGAAGATGAATCCACACTGGTGCACCCAAGATACCCTGCGGTTGCCGACCTGGCGATCCCCTCCATCGATTGGGACGAGCAGGAGATTGAAGACCTGGACATTATCACAAAGCCTATCATAACTCGCACCCAGGAGTGGGTTGATGGGCAAGTGGAACAACTAAAGCAACAAGGGGTAACTCTTACATACGAGGCACTCAAAGGTAGGCCAAGCGCCACGGGAGATGTTGCTGCCTCCCCATCAGCCGGTGAGACTTCCAAGTCTCCCCCCATCACCAGGTCCCAAAAGAGGAAAGAAGCAGAAACAGCGCAGTCTGGGGGCCCCAAAGAACAAGCAACAAGGGATACGGGAGGCTCATCTCCCAAGAAGCTCAAAAGGACATTAATCACAACCAAGGCACAGCCTCCTTTGCTCCTTCCTCCCCCGGCTGGTACGCTGCCCACTTCTCAGGCCACCATTGCTTCATCTCCACAAGCGGTGGACATCTCCGTTCACCTCGCCTCTTCACCTCCAACCGGATCCGTAATCAATATTGATTCCTCCTCCAGCATGACCACTTCCCCTTCCTCTGCTGCTGCCATGTCCCCCATCACCTCGCTACCTCTGGCAACGATACCATCGCCTATTCCCCTTTCTAGCGTGCCCGAGGCCATTACACGGCACCTGCATAATCTTCCCCCGGAGCTCTCGCAACTTTTAATGGATCCTGCTCTCCAAGTAGCCTTGGCCCAAGCACTCGCAACATCCCAGCCTTCACAACCGCCAACAGGGCCCCCAGCCATGGAGACCACCATGCAGATTTCAAAAGAGTTGGGGGAGCAAGAGCGAGAGGCTTCGAAACCTATGGAGGAGGAGGCCGACGACTATTACGAGCAACCTGAGCACGATCGCAGAACCATTGACAAAGTTGCTTATGAGGAGGAAGAGATGAGCTCTTCTGAAAGCAGGGATGAGGGGGATGACTCGAAAGACAAAGAGGTTGTCGAAACTTTTGATGAAGACGTTGAGGAAGAGTCAGCTCGGCAGCCAGGTGAAGAGGGGCAGCCACTGGAGGAACAGCCCAAACAAGCCGTCACTGAGGCCGAGGTCCATATTGTGAGCAGCCCCGGCGCCGAGGCTGTCGAAGAAAAGGAAGAAGAGGTGGCGGAAAAGGAGGATCCCACTCAGCTATTAACTATAAGGGCACCTGTCAAAAGCCTCGTATTCTATCAAGACTCCGACGAAGAGGAGGATGCTGCCAAAGAAAAAGAAGAACTGGAAAAGGAGACCGAGGTCTTGCCCCTGACGGAGAAGGGTGAGGGCAGCCGCGAGACGCCCAAGGGCAAGGATGCCATGCCCGACTGGCTAGAAGAACAACTCGAAAAGACCAATCCTGTCTTGAGCGATCCGAGGTCAAGGTTGGAGGCCATCTTGGCTCGATCTCTAGCCACGCCAAAGAAGGAGAGAAGCCTAAGGTCTGTTCCAGGGTAACAATGGACGCTTCTGGCTCCCGGGCTGCACAAGTGGCAACGCCAACTATTGGCCAGGATGGAGTAAGTTACAGCATCTCCACAATCGACCTAGGGACGGCCACCAGGGAACAGAAGGTCGGGCATCTTGAGGAGTCAGTGGATACGGTAGTGCACCTGATTAAGCAGGATAAGATCACCAAGGATGAACTAAAGGTGCAAGTTGCTGCCCTAACTAACTACATCTAACAATGGTCTTCAATTGACGACCTCCCCACTACCTCTACGGCCGCGCCACAGCTACTCTCCAAGGAACAAATAGATAAGCTGGAAAGGAGGAGGAACCTGGAAAAGACCACGGAGGACTGGTTCCAACAGGTTGTGAAGGTCGGAAACATAGGGATCGGCTTGGCTGTGCAGATAGCCAACAAGTTCCTGGACCTGGTTCAGTCCTTGGAAAGTACAAAGAAGCTCTGCACCAACTTCCCCGCAATTTACGACTCTGCCTTCCCGAAGGTTGAGGCCATCCTCCAAATGCCAGAAAGCTCGTGGGAAGATAAGTTAGAATTGAAGAAGGAAGATCACTGGCTGGTAGATATATGGCGCAGGGACCTCATCCACCGTAAAGAGAGGACGGAGCAGATCCAGAGCAGGATTGATCCGGATATTGCGTGGATCAAGGAAATCCGAGCAGAATGCACCGAGTACCTGAAGTTGATAACGGGCCATGATATACCCATTGTGCAATTAGATGCAGAGAAGGTTAGGCCTTATTTTGAGGAGAGGATGAAGGACGGGGCAGCCGGAGATATCACGACAGACTTCCTAAGTTTCGCCGCCCATGCCCTCGATAGATCAGAGCTTTTCAGAGATCAGAGCTCAAAATATGATGAAGACTAGAAGCGGCTGGAAGAGAACGTCAAAGAATGGAGCTACCAGACGTTGAAGTGCGAAATCCTCGAAATAGATAAGCTTCAGGCCGTCATCCTCAAGCAGATTGATCACGCAGCCTCTGAGGAGCAACCAGATAGCCCGGCCGAGGAAGTAGACCTCCCAGAAGAGTAGCTACAGCCAGAAAAACAGCAATTAGCTACAGGACGAAAATGCAAATAGTGTCATCTACTAGATGACAAAATAGGGAAAGGACAAAAGATGTTTTTTTTAATTGTAAATCTATTTGGGGGTAGTTGAAACCCTAATTTGTAATGAATCTTGGCCACACAATTGTAATAAATCTTGGCCATTCATTTAACTTTTGAAACACTATAAATAGATGACTCCCCTCATTTGCAAAAGGAGAGTTGAGTTGTTGTAAAGACATGCTGCTGAAATATATGAGAAATAGCATTGACTTGATGCATTTCCTTGTGTTCTCTCATGTTAATTGATTCATTTCTCCAATCTTAGATGTTAGCTTAGATCTCTTTGCTATTTAGTTAGCTGTTCATGTTACTTTGATAATTTTAGGAATGTTGTTGGCTGTTCATGAAAAATTCCTGCTTTGTTGATAACTCCTTAGTCCATACTTTTTGCTGTTTGCTGAAGGTAGATAGCTTTGTAACGTTAGCCTGGACCTGATTTAAGCTGCCGCAAACACTTGTCTTTAATTCATACATGTATGTGGTGAATGAGGGATACAAATCTGCAGCCCTTAGAAGATTGCACAACTCCCATGATATTGTGAAATTCCTGGTTAAGTGGGAGATTGTTTGAAGGAATTGTCCATTACAGGGACTCCATTATCACTGTTCGCAGCAAGCTTTAGGCTTAGGAACTTTCTTTCTCCTTCGCTCTTTTTCACTTTCTTTAGGAATTGAACAACACCAAGGTTCATTATACCTTATAAAGCTGAACCCAACAACTAGATGGAGTTCGAGATTGCCGTTTGAACCTGCAGTCAACACCTGAATGCTTTTATGCTAAGAACTCCCCCTTTTAAGATCCTACTTCGCGTTTCACATCCACACTTTGTATTCCCGTAAGGCTGCCTTGTGATTCCAGCAAATCACATCAAACTACTGAGGTATCTAAGCACTGTCATGACCTAACATCCGAGAGACCTTGGGATAGTGTTCTGCAACTCGATTGTGGAAGATTGTCTTTCAAGAGAGGTAGTGCACCTATGCACTGCCTGTGTTGAGAAGTGCATAAAAACACCATCAACAGAACTGGCGCTAGAGGGAGGGCAGCGATCGGAGCACCAAGTTGCGGGATAAAGCGAAGCTGGATCGGATCGGATCATTCTCTCTGGAAAGGTTTCAAAGGATCCTACGATCAACACCAAACAAGGGAGAATTTGAAGAATTGCGGCCTCCTACGAGGGCAAAACGAGCACAAGGGAGCAACTTCGTCTCTTCCTCTTCCTCCGCTCCATCCGCTTCCATTTCACCTCCACCTTCACTTGGCTAGCCCTCATCTTCCACCCAATCATTTCAAACAGCATTTGCAGGTCTCCCTTCCGGCAGCCAGGGGTTCGCTCCTCTCCCGGCCCTTTCAGCCCAAAGCGCAGTCCAGGCAGCCATAGCTCAAGGGCAGCCCCGAATCGTGGTTGTATTGCCAATACAGCCCCAAGTACCTGTTCTCCAACAGCAAGTGCCACCCCAGCCTCCCCCCATGGCTTGGCTTGTGCATAATCCGTCGCCGATACACTTTGCTGTTTATAATGACATGCCCAAGAATCCGGAAGGTTTTTGTTCAAAATTCCATCCCCGTGACATGCAAAGAACAGCCGAAGAGCATATCAAGATATTCGAAACGACAATTACTGAAATGCAGGTTGGTCACGAGGACGTGGCGTGTCGCCTCTTCCCGCATTCGTTAGGAGAAGAGGCCTTTTACTGGTATATCAATCTGCCAAGGGGATCAATCACCTCGTGGAACTTGATGAAGAATGCCTTTCTACAGAAGTACAAGATTCCTGTCAATCCCACCGACCTTTATCAGCAGTTCATGTCCATCAGAAGGGAGATCAATGAGCCTATCGGTTCGTTTAACGATCGCTTCCACCGGGCTCACATGAGACTTCAGGACCCATACGTCCATAATGATGCGGCTGCTCTACCAGTTTACTACGCCGCCCTGAACAACCTTGCATTCTAAGATATTGGTAAAGGGATGCGCTTCGGTCATTGCCATCACTCATTGGCCGCTTATAGGCCGGGCCGTATGTTACCGACTTAGTAAATATTGCCCAACCGCCTTTCAGCTGGCCGCCCACCCATAAACGGTTTCACCGTGTTTGCTCACCAAACGCCTCTCATGAACCAGGTGCCACAATTGCCTATGGTGCCGCATCCTGGACAGCCGTTGAATTATGCGCCTCCAGCGACTTCATATATGCAGCCCCATCAGCAATACAACTATCCTCAAATGGCCCTGCAACAGCTGGCATTTTCCCAACAGCCCCAGGCGCCGTTATACTTGTCGGGACCGGATTTTCCTCCAGCTTATCAAAATCAGCCGGCGGCCACGCCTTCTTTTCTCCAAAATCCAGCTCCGTCCCCTGGAGGTGCAGCCGAGAAGGACAAGCTGGAGGAACTAACCGAGATGATCAAGAAGATGTCTACAGAGATGACGCATTTGAAGAACCAGAATAATCAGCTGCAGGCCTCCCAACGTAACTTTCAGGCCAATCTCAACAGGGACAGTCGGGAGTCTCGAGACAATAGAGACAACCGGGAAGCAGGCACCTCCTCGGGGCAGAATTATGAGAGGGGGCAAATCTCCAATCAAAATGCCGAAAGAAGACCTTCTCAGAGGCAGAACCGCACATGGAACACCAGGCCCAATAACGGTGGTGTCCCCACGCCATTTGATCAACCAACGGGCAATGACCGAACGTCCAGTGGGGTGTATCTGGCCGAGGCAGCTTTATCCGGATGGTGCCAACTTCACAAAACCAGCAGGCACTCTGAGCTGGATTGTCCTGAATTCCAAGCGGCTGCTGAGATCTTCCAGGTAGAGGTACAGAATGCCGTCGACAACGCTAACTGTAGGGACATTGTCCCATCGGAGCCCTATGATTCCTCATGTTTGGTGGTCAATCAGGCGCCGTTTCCGCGAGGAGACCGCAATGAACCCGAAGCCGAGCCCACCCCCGTCGAGGACGAGAAAGCGCAAGAGGTAAGTAACGAATCGGCCTTAGCTCAGCTTTTTGATTCAGTAGATAACGGTCCGATGGATGAAGAAGAGCCATTCGTGGATGAGGTCCACATGTTCCATCAACGGTCCAGTCCCTATTTCCTTAGGAATAGGCAAGCCGGTGGACCCTTCACCACTTCTACCCCGCCGAACAACTTCGCCACCCCGCCTGATCCTCATGCTAGCAATAACCCGGGGTTACCCCGCATACCTGCCCAATATCTCAACAGGAGCTAATCCCAAAACCAACCGCAAGGTCTGCCCCAGAGCCAACCCCAAAATCCACCTGGGCAAACAAAGATTCAAACTCCTAGCTCTCCCATAGGCCAGGCCTTTAGCTCTGAAATAGAACAAATGGGTGAATATGTGGCGGAAGAATTCAAGAAGATCAAAATCAATTTGTCAGCCTTTGAATTGCTCAAGGTTCCTGCCGTGAGACACGCCTTCTTTAGGGTCCTGAATGGGACTCTGTCCTCTAACACCGTTCAGGAAATTCCAGCCAAAAGGGTAACCTTTGAAGAGCCCAGGAAAGAACAGGAAATACAGGAAAATGCGGGAAGAAGGAATAATGCGCCTACAAATCAATCAGCAAATAGATACATTGAAAAGGAGCCAGAAAGGGTTAGTAGGCAGCCTCCCAAGGACCAGCAATTGAAACAAACCAAGGATGCAGGCATTGACCGGAACAAAGGTCAAATAGCTCAAATGGACACGCCCGTCGGTATCCTTCAAGGGAGACCGAAAACTCCCCCGTTCCTAACTTCTATCAGGGTCTTTGGGAAGAACTTGCACAACTGCCTACTCGATTCAGGCGCGTCTGCCAACGTTATGCCCTTGGCCGTGTGTAAAGCTCTTGGCATCACTCCCACACCTTCAAAGAGAAAAGTCACCCAGCTGGACAAAACAGAGATCACCATTGTGGGTGAGATAAACCGCATTCCCATGCAAATTGCTGCAGACCCCCGGATACAGCAAGTTGTGGATATCCAAGTGGCAGACATACCTGATGCATATGGAATCATTCTGGGGAGAGAGTTTACCAAGGCGCTGAACGGATACACCGCCACTGACTTGTCTCATATGTGGCTGCCGTGGAAGGGGCTACCAAATCAGATTCGTATTGACCGTGAACCCCGGATGAAATATATGATCACAGAATACAATAATCTCAGCGAGGTGCTGTTCGCAGAGACTGACCTGGGGAATTACCGCCCTTTCGCCTACCAAAATGAGCCTGAGCTTCAAGAAGAACAGATAGATGAAATATTGCTGGTATTATGCGGCCCCTCGGTGGGTTCCGAGCAAATGCCCTAAAATGAAGAAATGTTGGCAGAAACTAAGGACGAGCCGGTTCAAGATGATGAATGGGGATTGCTCGATGGCTTCCAAGAGTTTATGGGAAAGTGCGCAAGAGATCAGCTCAGCCTAGGAGCTAGTATGAATTTTCAAGACCTGTTATTGCCGAATTGGTGTAGGGTTCACAACGCTGCTCACTCCGAGTTCGACTGTTGCTTGTGCCAAGCAGCAGTCGAGCAGGTTAAGAAAACTGCTGCTCCTCCGGTGGAAACACTCAAGGAGGCGCCGCTCGAATCACCTGCTAGTCGTTGCCTCAACCAGGAAAGCATTCCTAAGATCACTAAGCCTGATGTCCAGCCAAAAGCGAAGGGAGGCTCCATCGAACCTGAGGATAAGGAATCCTCTGAGTGCTGGACGCTCCGGTTCGATGGATCAAAATCAAGAGAAGGAGCTGGAGCGGGGATCGAACTCATCAGTCCGACGGGTAAGACATTTCTTGCTGCCCATCGATTACAATTTTATTGCACCAATAACGTGGCAGAATACGAGGCTCTTGTCCTCGGCCTTCTAATGGCTTTGAAGAAAAAGGTCAAAATGCTGCAAGTCTTCGGGGATTCCGCACTTGTAGTTAGGCAGATTAGGAAATTATACTCATGCCATGACCGGAGACTCACCAATTATAGACACAGGGTGTGGGATCTCCTTGAGGGCTTAGATGCATTCAACATACAATTGATCCCTCGTGCTCGGAATCGCACAGCTGATGCCTTGGCTCAAGCAGCCACCACGTTACAGTCCCTCTCTTTGTCAGGGCTTAAGAAGTTCACGGTTGAGCTGACATCCACGCCATCTGTCCCGGACAACGTCACCCACCTGCAAGTTTTCAATGATGATAAACATATACTCCAGTTTATCACAAGCTCTAACGTCTTTGCTGGCCAAATAATTGATGAAACTGATCCACAGGAAGTTGAATTAGACATAGAAGGGGTTATTAATTTGAAAACTAACACGATCCCCAGAGGGATGGTTCAACTGGAGCGTGTATTCGACCTGGATCAGATTAAGGATCAGGATCGACAAACGAAAAAGGAGACTATAAGCAGCCAGTGCAATGCCCACAACTTGGGAACGACCGAGGATATCAAGAATGTTTTCATTGGAAATGTATGCACACCCGAAGAAAAAAGGGGAATTACGGATGCTTTGCGCAGGTACCCTGACGTGGTGGCATGGAGCTACGAAGACTTGAAAACATACGACACCTCGGTCATCACGCATACCATCCCTCTAAAGACCGAGGTGAGACCATTCCGTCAACGTCAGCGCCCTATTAATGCCCTACTAGAACCTATTATTTACAAGGAGGTGCAGAAATTACTTTCAGCAAGAATCATCTTTCCCGTTAGGCATTCTACATGGGTGGCCAACTTGGTCCCAGTTAGGAAAAAGAATGGAGAGATCAGATTATGCGTGGATTTCCGTAATCTCAATCGCGCCTCAGAAAAGGACAACTATCCGGTGCCCTCACTGGATGAAGTGCTGCAAATTGTTAACGGCTCTCAGATGATGTCGTTCCTTGACGGATATTCCAGGTATAATCAAGTAATGGTACAATACGAGGATCACCACAAAACTGCATTCACCACTAAGTGGGGGACATTTGCGTACAGAAGAATGTCGTTTGGGCTCATCAACGCCGGCGCCACTTTCCAACGTGCCATGGATATCGCCTTCAAGGACCTGATTGGCAAATGTATAATCATCTATATGGATGATTTGACCGTATTCTCCAAGAAGCGAGGTGATCACATCTCCGACCTATGCAAAGTATTTCAGAGATGCCGGGAATTCGGGGTTTCTCTTAACCCCAAGAAGTGCATTTTTGGGGTGACCGAAGGTAGACTACTCGGGCACATCATCTCAGAGCAGGGAATTTCCATTGATCCTGAGCGCATTGAGTCGTTACTCAAGATTCAGCCCCCGGGCAGCAAGAAGGAATTGAAGTCTTTCTTCGGAAAGATCAATTTCGTCCAGAAATTCATCACCGGATTCGCGGAAATAGTCAAACCTCTCAATGCCATGCTCAAGCAGGACGCCAAAGTTGAGTGGACACCAGAGGCCAAACAATCCTTTGAGGAGGTCAAACGAGCCATAGCTGAGGCGCCTGTGTTGGTCAGCCCGGACTATCTGAAGCCATTCTATATTTATTCATTTGCTTCGGAGCATTCTTGTGCCAGTATGTTGACCCAAAAGGATGACGAAGGAAATGAGCATCCTATCACCTTCATGAGCGCACCCTTTAAAGATGCTGAATTGCGTTACCACAACATAGAAAAGCAGGCGTATGCTCTTGTTAGGGGAGTAAAGAAATTCAGACACTACATTTTACGCAACAAGGTGTTCGCAATTGTCCCTGACCCAGCAGTCAAAACGCTTCTCATGCAAAACGAGTTGGGCGAACGGAGGGCCAAGTGGGTCACCCTGCTCCAAGAATATGATATGGAGATCCAACCAATGAAATTGGTAAGAGGGCAGGCACTCACCCGCACAATGGCCGAAACAGCAACAGAGGCCGGACCTGAACTCACGGTGCAGCAATATCAGCTTGAGGATGTCTCCCCGGGAGAATGGTATCAAGACGTCGTTTATTTCCTGCTTAATCATAAATGTCTGTCACATTTGCAAGGAGTTCAGAAGAGAGCTCTGAGATTGAAAAGCAACGGTTATATGTTACAAGGGTCCATTCTCTACAAGAAGAATCATGAGGGTGTTTATTTAAGATGCCTCGGCAAGGAGGAAGCGGAACGTGTCTTTAGGGAGTTTCACGATAAATTTGGTACAGGCCATGGATCGGGTTCTTCTACGACCCATCAGATATTAAGGGCAGGGTACTACTGGCCAACTGTCTTCAAAGATGCCCATGGCCATGTCCGTTCATGCCATACGTGCCAGACTGCTGCCACCAGGGAGAGAAATGTTGCTGTCCCACTACAGCCCGTGTTGGAGGTAAGGCCTTTCGCACAGTGGGGTCTCGACTTCATTGGTCCGGTAAGCCCTCCGTCATCTACAGGACACAGGTACATTCTAACCGCTACTGATTATTGTACTAGATGGACGGAAGCAATAGTTTGTAAGCATTGTACAACTGAAGTAGTTACTGATTTTTTAGAAAGTTTCATTTTAAATCGCTTTGGTTGTCCATATGCTCTCGTCTGTGATAATGGACCCGCCTTCGCTTCATTGAAATTTGCTAGCTGGGCGTTTGACTATGGGATTGCCCTCAAATTCTCATCCAATTACTACCCTCAGGGCAATGGCCTTGCCGAATCCACAAACAAGAATTTGATTAATGTGATCAAGAAGCTGCTAGATAGGAATCCCAAGGACTGGCACACCCAGCTCCGTTTCGCCCTTTGGGCCGATCGCACCCGCCATAAGGCTGCCCTTGGTGATTCCCCGTTCCACCTTGTCTATGGTCTTGAGCCAATATTCCCCATCCACCTGAAAATTCCGACTCTTCAATTCATCAACGACTTTTATGAAGGAGGAGATCGTAGGGAGGCTCGTTTAGCCAAACTTTTACATTTAGAGGAAGTTCGAGATCGCGCAATAGAAAATTTCGCCAAACATTAGGGCGTGGTAAAGAGATGGTTCGACCGCCGAGCCAAAATCAAGGCCTTTAGGATTGCAGATTTGGTCCTATACTGGGACAAGGCCTGTGAAAAGAAAGGGGGACACAATAAATTCGACAAGCTCTGGCTTGGCCCCTTTCAAATAGCTGAGATTTTGGGAGATAATGCCTTCCGTCTAAAGCACTTAACTGGTGAGAACGTCCCGTTGCCAGTCAACGGGCAGTACCTGAAACATTACTTCCAAGCTTGAGCTCCTTCGAGCTCTTTGCTGTAAATACCTGTGCATAGGTTAGATTAGTTGTTTTCCTGCTTGTTGCGTTTGTTCGCGTCATTTTTTGCTTTCCCTGCCCGGCAGTTTTGTTTTGAGAAAAGATGTTTCCGGCTCCTTTGCGGTGGCTGTGCTTGCCTGACAAACGGTTCACTTTGCTAACCGCTCTTTGTGTTCTCTGGCTAAACATTCATTCTAGACTATTGGTCTTTCCAAAGCTCTCCGTGAATGATTTCCTTGTCTGAATCTCGCTCAGAACTTGACCCTTCACCGGATCTTCTTACCCACATCTCGGATCCCACACAAATTACATAATAAATTCTGAAGGACCGTGCTATGGTTGTCACGACACCCATGTGAGTGAAAAATCTTGAGTCTACTCCAGTGACCACTACAGTCTCAAACCCATTGTAGGCTTCAATGCTTACCCGGTCGAACTAAATGGCAAAAGAGAATTGAAATACCAAAGTAAAAAGAAGAGAAAAGAAACTCTGAAAGAAAGGAAAATAAACGACCGTATGGGTGTTCGGATAACTCTACCGGGGCTATGGACGCCCGGCCGGCAGTAGAGCAATATCCATGAGATTGTAGCGACAACTCCGCCGGGGCTATGGACGCCTGACTGGCAGCGGGGCAATGTCCAGGTTACTTTTGGTGTTAGGCAACTTACGTAGCTCACTTGGTTCGAGTAATAACCCTGGTTACTATCCCTAGGAAAGGAATGAATTCACTCCACGCACTTTCGAGATGTCGCGTAAGCCCTTTCAATCTAAACAGGATCCCTAGTTTTCCTCGGGATTCATCCCCTTCTAGCCACCTCGGGTTCAGCGAAAACCGTAGATTCGGTCCAATGAATATCTATCCCTAGAACGCCTGTACAAAGTTTCTCCAAATGGAGTCGCCATTTGTTGTGCTCTCGCGACACACTTCGCTCGGAACGGACCCTCTTTTCTTTGCCATGTTTCCGCCTTTTGGGCTGCCTCGCTTTTATGCGTCTCCCCTTTTTGATCGCCCTATCCGGCCTATCTTGCCCTAAAAAGTACTTCGTTTCTAACATCGGCCGTGGTTTCTTTTTGTTTTTCATCTCCGGGCTTGTGGGTGTTCTTTTGCCCGGTCGTATGCCTCTGCGCTTTCGCTGCCCGGTTCTCCGGTTCTCTGGAGCCATAGAGCCAGACTGGCGCTGCTTCAGACGTCACTGAGTTCCGCTTAGTTTTGCTAATTCGTTTGCTTCGATTTCTCGGCATTCCCGCTTTTCGCCCGGAGTTGCGTCCACCTTTCTGGACTTCCGACGGCGCGCTGTTTCGTCAGCAGCCCTGGGGATTTACCGCTGGCGGCTGTCGGGCGCTGCTGTCTCCGCCTTTCCGCCCTTCAGATTCTCGCTGCTGGCTGGCTGGCCACTTCGTTTCGGTGTAAATGCGCTGCTGGTAAACTTACGACAGAACTCCGCCACGCATCCCGAGACCCTCGTTGCCGCCGCCGACTCAAAATTTGAAACTCACCAACTTCTCACGGGATCGTACGAGGAATTCAATGCGCCATTAATGAGCAGTGTGGTATATAAACCGGGGTCCGCTGAAGTCTTTTAACTTTGCGAATTGAGCGAATTGGAGCAGCAGCCGAATTGGAGCCCACTGCAAACTTCACCATCGCGATCGTAGACCCCGGCGTCGTTCCGACAACTCTGCCAGTGCATCCAATCATCGTCCCGCTCAGCGAGTTGGAGGTAGGCCATCCTCATTCGCTCTCCCGTTATTTTGATCATTTTGAGGGTTTAAGTGAATTGAATAGGAAATTTAAATTGCATAGAACGAACACCCTCTCCGTTGCGGCCCAAACCCATGTCCTTGAATTTTCCGCGGCCCGTCGGAATCGCCTTTTGTCGCCTCTCGAAACTTACCCGTGTCGCGGTGTAGTGGCGACGCTTCTCGCCCGGGACTCCTCCGCCGGGGCCGCCTGGATCCTCGGCTCTCGCAGCCCGTCTCGGCAGAGGGTTGCCTTCCTCGGGACTCGCCAGCCTCCGTTTCTATCCCGGCCGGCTTCCCAACCGTCTCACTGCTTTTGGGGGCGGGAGGTTTTCCCAGCCTGGTGCTGCCCTCTGTGACTCGGCCTCCGTCTGTAGTTCCGAATTCCCGGAATCTCTGCGGATCTGCTCGGCCGTTGTTCCCGCATGGAATTCGGCCGGCCCCAGGTTCGGTGGATTTAACGACGCTTCGTCCTTCATGGTGGCTACACTCTTTCGGCGGATCCTTCCGCTTTCCGGTGCCTTCATTTTCAGACGCCGCCATTGCCGGGACGCCCTGAAACTTAAGCGCTACTGCCCCGACTCGCTTTCCCACTCCTGGGTTCTCCTGCTGTTCCTTTCGCTGGCTACGCTGCGGTCTGCTTAACTTTGACGGCTGCTGCCGGGTATCGCCGGGTTCGCTCCTTCGATCCCGGCCTCTTTTCGGCTGTTTCAACGATTGTAACTTTGCACGGCTTATCGGCGAAAAAGATCTCTTCCCCACTCTCCGGTCCTGTAGGACTGGTTGTCTCGGTGATAACTGTAAGAACAAAGAAGCGGCGGGTTATCCTGTTTCTCTCTTGGATTCAACTCCGGACTTCCGCCTCCGGACTTCCGTCCGGTGTCCGCCGCCGCCTGCTGCCTTTGCCCTGCCGCCTTCCGGCCTGAAACCTCCGGAGCCCTTCAAATCGATCCAGATCAATCCAAATTGAAAATCTAACTTCGACCCACGTCCTAAATTGAGCCATTCTTCATCATGCACCCCTTGGAACATGAACTTGGGGCCAGCGGATGTCTCCGGGAGCTTCCTTTCGTGTTTTCCCTTCCTGACAGCATTCCTGCCAGGGAAGTCTGGCCCTCCGGGCCCGGATTGGGTAAATGCTCTGATATGATACAGATATCACTTAAGGGTTAAATTTATGATGTATTTATATGATTATTTAGATAATATACTCGATACGGACTAACGTTAACACTCTTTGGTGTTCTGTGATGCTGACTTCGCCCTTTGCCTGCAGGATATATGGAATCGGCCGCAGGAACTTCAGGGGCCTCTACCGAAAAGGACAAGGGTAAGAAACCTGGAAGGGCCATCCGTGGGAAAGAAGACAAAGACCAGATGAAATTCCAATTCCAGGGTGAACCGCTCCAGTCAAAAGTCTCAACTGACTAGAAAGAGATCTCGGACACCAACATAGGCCAGGTGGACATAGATGAGTTCACCCAGAGGGTCAAGGTCGACCCTAAGACTAAGAATGCCCGGATGATACGCCAAAGTGGAATCGCAAAGGCTGCTGGCTTTCCTCCGTCTCTAATAGCACCAGAGTTGGTAATGGCTTGCCGAGAAGCCTACCAAACAGACACCAGAACCATAGTAGACAAAGAGGGGAATATCCTCGCAGACATGTCTCCAGAGGGAATTGCAAGAACCTTCCACATTCCCACATTCCCACACATGCAGATCCCCACGATGGAGCGGTGCCAGGCAGCATGGGACGCCAATCCGTTGGGCTGCAAGAAGTCAATCAACGTCTACTGGCTCAAGGAGAGGCGGGGCAGCGCCGCAAAAGTCCCTCAGGAGCTTTTCCGCAGTGACTTTCATGAAGACTATCACGACCTTGTGACCATGCTGAGCAGGGTCATGGGCCTCCCGACAGCCGCCTTCTTCCAGGAATGGATGGCTTATTACATTGAGCAGATCGTCCGAGGGAATGAGGACGTTAAAACCAAGATTTCATTTGATTGGGGAAGCATCATCAGCAACTGCTTCCACGAGCAGTTTATGAATGTCAAAAGGAGCAACAAATTCTACATGACCTCGTACCTGGTGTACTCATTAGCGGATAAGAGGCAATATAGTGGACTCTTCAGGGCGCCGGATGGAGAGCATAAGCGAGGACTCAAGCCTTTTGACCAATACCCTCAGCTACAATACCGCTACTTTAAAAAGGAGTACCGCCGGATCAATGATGCCTTCATAGGCCATATTATCAGATTGATAGCCGGGGACTTCGAGAGAAGGGTATCTCACAGCGCCAGGGCACTCTTGAGGGAGTATGCCTTCCTGTACATTCAATTCCCTAAATTCACATACATCCGCGCCCAAGGGTTCACAGAACGACCAAACAAGCTGCCTAGGTACCCAAATGACCGAATCATCCTCCTGGAGCTTTCCCGGTAGCTCCAACATATTCAGGCGGTCTTCGGCCAGAAGCATGTAACGGGGATCCCTTATCCCATGATCCTCGGCCAGGGCCAGTATCGGTTGCAAACATCTCAATGCGCCGGTAACTCAGAAAAGGAACTCAAGGAGTATAACTTTGAGTGGTACACGGCTCGCCCACGAATGGATCCCCACGGCCACGTCAGGAAGGCGCTAGGGCCGGCATACACCCACCTGTACCATGTTGAGGATTTCTGGGCAGACTGTAAAGATGATAAGGAGGTCCGCCAGAGACATTATATGCGGATGACGGTGCAGTTCTTGAGAAGAGTACAGCTGTTTCCGGTACCAGACCAGCTAGAGGAAGATGAATCCACACTGGTGCACCCGAGATACCCTGCGGTTGCCGACCTGGCAATCCCCTCCATCGATTGGGACGAGCAGGAGATTGAAGACCTGGACATTATCACAAAGCCTATCATAACTCGCACCCAGGAGTGGGTTGATGGGCAAGTGGAACAACTAAAGCAACAAGGGGTAACTCTTACATACGAGGCACTCAAAGGCGGGCCAAGCGCCACGGGAGATGTTGCTGCCTCCCCATCAGCCGGTGAGACTTCCAAGTCTCCCCCCATCACCAGGTCCCAAAAGAGGAAAGAAGCAGAAACAGCGCAGTCCGGGGGCCCCAAAGAACAAGCAACAAGGGATACGGGAGGCTCATCTCCCAAGAAGCTCAAAAGGACATTAATCACAACCGAGGCACAGCCTCCTTTGCTCCTTCCTCCCCCGGCTGGTACGCTGCCCACTTCTCAGGCCACCATTGCTTCATCTCCACAAGCGGTGGACATCTTCGTTCACCTCGCCTCTTCACCTCCAGCCGGATCCGTAATCAATATTGATTCCTCCTCCAGCATGACCACTTCCCCTTCCTCTGCTGCTGCCATGTCCCCCATCACCTCGCTACCTCTGGCAACGATACCATCGCCTATTCCCCTTTCTAGCGTGCCCGAGGCCATTACACGGCACCTGCATAATCTTCCCCCGGAGCTCTCGCAACTTTTAATGGATCCTGCTCTCCAAGCAGCCTTGGCCCAAGCACTCGCAACATCCCAGCCTTCACAACCGCCAACAGGGCCCCCAGCCATGGAGACCACCATGCAGATTTCAAAAGAGTTGGAGGAGCAAGAGCGAGAGGCTTCGAAACCTATGGAGGAGGAGGCCGACGACTATTACGAGCAACCTGAGCACGATCGCAGAACCATTGACAAAGTTGCTTATGAGGAGGAAGAGACGAGCTCTTCTGAAAGCAGGGATGAGGGGGATGACTCGAAAGACAAAGAGGTTGTCGAAACTTTTGATGAAGACGTCGAGGAAGAGTCGGCTCGGCAGCCAGGTGAAGAGGGGCAGCCACCGGAGGAATAGCCCAAACAAGCCGTCACTGAGGCCGAGGTCCATATTGTGAGCAGCCCCGGTGCCGAGGCTGTCGAAGAAAAGGAAGAAGAGGTGGCGGAAAAGGAGGATCCCACTCAGCTATTAACTACAAGGGCACCCGTCAAAAGCCTCGTATTATATCAAGACTCCGACGAAGAGGAGGATGCTGCCAAAGAAAAAGAAGAACTGGAAAAGGAGACCGAGGTCTTGCCCTTGACGGAGAAGGGTGAGGGCAGCCGCGAGACGCCCAAGGACAAGGCTGCCATGCCCGACTGGCTAGAAGAACAACTCGAAAAGACCAATCCTGTCTTGAGCGATCCGAGGTCAAGGTTGGAGGCCATCTTGGCTCGATCTCTAGCCACGCCAAAGAAGGAGAAGAAGCCTAAGGTCCGTTCCAGGGTAACAATGGACGCTTCTGGCTCCCGGGCTGCACAAGTGGCAACGCCAACTATTGGCCAGGATGGAGTAAGTTACAGCATCTCCACAATCGACCTAGGGACGGCCACCAGGGAACAGAAGGTCGGGCATCTTGAGGAGTCAGTGGCTACGGTAGTGCACCTGATTAAGTAGGATAAGATCACCAAGGATGAACTAAAGGCGCAGGTTGCTGCCCTAACTGACTACATCCAACAATGGTCTTCAATCGACGACCTCCCCACTACCTCTACGGCCGCGCCACAGCTACTCTCCAAGGAACAAATAGATAAGCTGGAAAGGAGGAGGAACCTGGAAAAGACCACGGAGGACTGGTTCCAATAGGTTGTGAAGGTCGGAAACATAGGGATCGGCTTGGCTGTGCAGATAGCCAACAAGTTCCTGGACCTGGTTCAGTCCTTGGAAAGTACAAGGAAGCTCTGCACCAACTTCCCCGCAATTTACGACTCTGCCTTCCCGAAGGTTGAGGCCATCCTCCAAATGCCAGAAAGTTCATGGGAAGAGAAGTTAGAATTGAAGAAGGAAGATCACTGGCTGGTAGATATATGGCGCAGGGACCTCATCCACCGTAAAGAGAGGACGGAGCAGATCCAGAGCAGGATTGATCCGGATATTGTGTGGATCAAGGAAATCTGAGCAGAATGCACCGAGTACTTGAAGTTAATAATGGGCCATGATATACCCACTGTGCAATTAGATGCGGAGAAGGTTAGGCCTTATTTTGAGGAGAGGATGAAGGATGGGGCAGCCGGAGATATCACGACAGACTTCCTAAGTTTCGCCGCCCGTGCCCTCGATAGATCAGAGCTTTTCAGAGATCAGAGCTCAAAGTATGATGAAGACTGGAAGCGGCTGGAAGAGAATGCCAAAGAATGGAGCTACCAGATGTTGAAGTGCGAAATCCTCGAAATAGATAAGCTCCAGGCCGTCATCCTCAAGCAGATTGATCACGCAGCCTCTGGGGAGCAACCAGATAGCCCGGCCGAGGAAGTAGACCTCCCAGAAGAGTAGCTACAGCCAGAAAACAACAATTAGCTACAGGACGAAAATGCAAATAGTGTCATCTACTAGATGACAAAATAGGGAAAGGACAAAAGATGTTTTTTTAATTGTAAATCTATTTGGGGGTAGGTGAAACCCTAATTTGTAATGAATCTTGGCTACACAATTGTAATGAATCTTGGCCATTCATTTAACTTTTGAAACACTATAAATAGAGGACTCCCCTCATTTGCAAAAGGAGAGTTGAGTTGTTGTAAAGACATGCTGCTGAAATATATGAGAAATAGCATTGACTTGATGCATTTCCTTGTGTTCTCTCATGTTAATTGATTCATTTCTCCAATCTTAGATGTTAGCTTAGATCTCTTTGTTGTTTAGTTAGCTGTTCATGTTACTTTGATAATTTTAGGAATGCTGTTGGCTGTTCATGAAAAATTCCTGCTTTGTTGATAACTCCTTAGTCCATACTTTTTGCTGTTTGCTGAAGGTAGATAGCTTTGTAAAGTTAGCCTGGACCTGATTTAAGCTGCCCCAAACACTTGTCTTTAATTCATACATGTATGTGGTGAATGAGGGATACAAATCTGTAGCCCTTAGAAGATTGCACAACTCCCATGATATTGTGAAATTCTTGGTTAAGTGGGAGATTGTTTGAAGGAATTGTCCATTGCAGGGACTCCATTATCACTGTTCGCAACAAGCTTTAGGCTTAGGAACTTTCTTTCTCCTTCGCTCTTTTTCACTTTCTTTAGGAATTGAACAACACCAAGGTTCATTATACCTTATAAAGCTGAACCCAACAACTAGATGGAGTTCGAGATTGCTGTTTGAACCTGCAGTCAACACCTGAATGCTTTTATGCTAAGAACTCCCCCTTTTAAGATCCTACTTCGCGTTTCACATCCACACTTTGTATTCCCGTAAGGCTGCCTTGTGATTCCAGCAAATCACATCAAACTACTGAGGTATCTAAGCACTGTCATGACCTGACATCCGAGAGACCTTGGGATAGTGTTCTGCAATCCGATTGTGGAAGATTGTCTTTCAAGAGAGGTAGTGCACCTATGCACTGCCTGTGTTGAGAAGTGCATAAAAACACCATCAACAGACATGCATCCAAAAATGGAAGCATTAACAAGGCATGTGAACTGTTTGACAGCATACCTGAAAAAGATGTCATCTCTTGGAATGCAATGATTGCAGGATATGGACAAATTGGATTTGTTTAAAAGGCTTTATAAACTTTCAAGCAAATGTAATTGGCAATTGTAAAGCCAAATTCCACAACCTTCGCCAGCATCCTCCCTTCCTGTTCCAAAATAGGAGCTTTGGAACAGGGTATGGACATCCATCAAAGCATCATGGAATGAGGATTTATTTTCAGATATTATAGTAATCTTGCCAAGAACAAGTGAGTAAATGACTTGAATATCTATAATTTTGGCTATGGATGGGTTGTTTAGAGGTCATAGCAACAACTTAGGTCTTCTATTGTGGCTTGTCCATTTTGCTCGCTGCTTGCAGATTGAATGCTTTTTTTTTTGAGCTATTTCTAAAGGATAGTTCATGGATGATCATAATAATGCTGACATATTAAAATAGTAAAACTAGGATTCCCTTAACACCTAAGAGTACATTATTATGTATTCTTTAACTTAGGAAAAGGATAAAAAATTAGCAGTCAAAATTGTAGCTACTACCAAGAACAAAGAGGAGGTGGAAGGGAAGGGAGTGTTGATACAAAATATCAAGAAAAAAAGCTTTAGTTGTATCTTGCACAGGGAGAATTACTTGTGCAAGGAGAAATATTTAAGCTATTCCATCATATGAACCCTTTGTCAGAGCACTACACGCTAAAGCTATTTCTCCATTTGTTATGGTGCTTGATAAATAAATTAACCACATACCTACTGATCTAGTTGATCTTGCAATGTGCATATATGTAAAAGCATTAACCACAGAAACAAGGACTATACTTCAATAGGTTACCAATGTCCTAAGTTGGGTCTAGCTTCATTTCATTATAATTTTTTTTCTCAATTATAGTGCCATCAAACATAGCTCTCTTGTGCCTTAAATCAGAAAAAACAAGCCCACAACCTTCACAAAACTTTTGCATAAAGTTCAATAAAGAATTATTTTTTGTGTGTATCACTCTTTAATGATTTCTAATTGTAATTAATAAAATAAGTAACAAATTATCTAAGAAGACGTTGAAATATGGGCTCTCCAAATTTAGTATTATTTTAATATTTTTTTAATTTTATCACTAATTTATTAAAAAATAAATACATCAAGGATAATATTTATCAAAATATTTTCATAGTTGTATGTATTTATTATATTAACCTAGAAAATAAGTGAACCAGTAAACTAGGCATATCTAATTCGAATTGCATCGAAATGCCATTTTCATTTTTTATGTAGCTTACCACACAACGAGGATATACATAAGGGACGGTTCGGCTATCCCACTAAATCGCAATACAACTAACATTTGGGTAGACCAAAAGGAGGAGGCGGCAATTTATCTGAATTTATTGGCCCATCCTCTGTAATAAATACCATGTCAAAACCAAGTGCTGAATGGGATTCAAAGTGGCAATGCATCATCCAAGCTCCTGTGACATAGCAACAACGAGAAACTGACTGTAATTTTGTTGTTGAGAAGTAAAAGGAATTTTAAAATAAACTATATATTTACGTTACAGTTGACAGAGGAGAAAGATTAGTTTTTACTGACTAAATACAATAAATGTAAGTGAACCATATATATTATAATTCTCATGAAATGTTATGCATAAAATGAAATATGGGTCAATCTCGATCAACTCAAAACAGAACGGTAATGTTATTTTAGAACTTTGGAAAACAACGCTTGTAAATGAAATATATAGAGTTGAAAGTAGCTTACCTGGGTTGTTGGCTATAAATCTAATTGCCGCCAACCCACCAGGAGGAACTCCGATGGTATTCACCAATGGAGGATCTACCAAATTAAATTTTGCAGGATCCGTATGAGAATCATAGTTTCCAAAACCTTGCCCCACAACATAAAAATTATGGCCATGAAGGTGACAGGTGTATAGGATGATCCTCTATTGTAATAATTCCGGTATTTTGAAACACTATTTGCACATTGCTATTGAGTTTCAGAACTTTTACTTTTGTTCCTAATTCAGTTCCCCAAAGACTCAATGACACATTTCCTGTGTAATCATATACTACTGGAGGATTATCAGGAAAATCTTTGGTAAACACTCCATCTAGACCAAAATAATAGGCCTGCAAAATAGAGATGTTTGGCTCAATGAATGAAATGTTATTAAAAGCTCCAACAACTCTTCTGCCATAGGGAGTTGCACATGAATTGTTTGGACAGCTTATGAGTGCCAAGCCCTCTGTTATTAACATTTCTACATCAACAATCTGTGGTACTGATGGCGTCTGACTTCTCAGAAGACTCCTACTGGTTTTCTCAGTTATTAGCATGTCCACGTCAAAAATATGTGGTACCGAGGGATTGAGAATTCTCAGATTGCAATTTTGAAGAAGCATGAATGAAGCATCACACCGTTTACGATCCCCATTAGATAGGTTTTCCCCCTCTCAACCAAAAACCTCGTGGTGTCTGCATTCACAATTGATTAATTGATTAATCATCTCTTCAAAACTATTATAACTTCAGATATACTTTAAGAAATTATTTTTTCATTGATGCGCAAACCATTTGCAGAGCAAGGGAAGAAGTCCCCTGGTTGGCCATTGATTGTGGATGCGTTGGAATCGGCTGGTGAAGCTCCTGTTCGAATGGCATTAGCTAACACATCTTCTACGTTCGCATTCCACCATTCACCTGCATAGAATACCCAAAAACAAAAATTATATCAAAATTCATAATTGGGAGTTGGTATTCTTCGCTTTTGCTATTCCAATTATTCAAACATTTTTCTTTTGAATTATGGATTCTTAGATTTTATGTTTTAATTTGAATATTAGTTATTAGTTCCAAGTTATGATACTTCTAAGGTCCAAGCTACGATAGATTTAATTTCTATTTTTTTAATGTTCGTTTTGCTTTTGTATTTGATTTTTAAATCTAATTTAGATTTTTTAATTTTTTTTTCAAATTTAATTCAATATTTTATTAAACTATCTTATTTTATTAAACTATCTTATTTTTAAAAAATATTTTATTTTTATTATAACACATATTTAATTTTATTTGTTAATTTGAATTAAGTATTAGATTTTTTAATTATTACAACATTTTTTGATTACAACCATTTATCTGTAATTTCTTCAAGGAGGATTGAGAGAAGCTTGCTATGTAGTTTGGTATTCATTTTTTTTTTGTCTGTTTTAAGAGAAACTTTGATGTACTACTAGAGACCTTTGACTTTGTTTATTTTTTGCTGAATTTTCCACCCTTTTGGGCATTTTTGTGTTTGGGTACAACACCATGTAAATGATGTTTATCTAATCCAAAGCATTTGTTTTATTACAACATAAATTGGATTAATTTGTTAATTTTTTTATTATTTAAGATTATATATTAGATATTTTAGCTATTAGATATATAAAATGGATAATATGAAAAATAGAATGGTAAAAAATAAGAAAAAACATATGGGGCCATAGTTTTGATCGAATAAATTTTATTTCCACATTACCTAAATGAAAATGGTAACTACACCATGGATTGGTTCATTTTCAAAATTAAAAATAGCTAATTGATCTATGCCATGTAACAAACTATAGAAAGAAAAAACCTAGAATAATCAATTCTTGCAAAGAAAGAATATTTAGGCTAGGAAATATTTTTCAAGTATCTCACGCGATATATTTCCTTCTAAGGTCTATCAAACCCTATACATTTCATGTAAGAAAAATCATTGAAGCTAGGAATCAAGTGGCATATTGTTACTATTAAGGTCATCAAGAGTTTCATGTAGCTATTAAAAAACCCCCAAGAATGTAAGTCAATCAAACAACTCAAAGTGTGGTACGTAGATTGGAATAGTTGAATCACAAGATCAATACTCATTGTATGAATATCTATCATTCATATAAGAAGAAAGTAGAAGAGAATTTAAGTTTGTATAGCAACTTAATGATAAATATTACTTGCTAGCAAAATAGTGTTATTGTAAACTAACGCTTTCTTGTCACCTTGGAGGACTCACCAACTATCTATGTAGCTATGATCTCCTTTGCCTCAATATTGTGATCTAGAGGCTTGATGTTGAGGCCTAGACAAACCTAAACCTTTCACACTATTATTGTAATCATTTCTCTTATTACCTATTTTGGTCAAACTATACTCATTTTGTGATGAATAAAAAAATATAGAATTCTTAGGAGTTGGCAATGATGTCTTGGGTCATTGGGTAACCAAAGAAAATCCCATAGAGACAAGGGAGGGTTAGGAAACTCAACCCAAATAGGGACTCAAAGTACATTCCCCTCAAAGAAAATGAAGTGTTGGTCTAGATAGGAAAACCAAAAGAGTGTTGTGAATATACCAAGGGCAATGTTAAAAAATAGAGCCCTCATAAACTTAACATCTAAGAAATAGAAAAAGGGAAGAAACCCAATAATATTTTTTTACTACTTCCACATTAACCCCATGATGAATATAGGTGAAACTAATCCAACTCTTTAACATGTTCTTGGAGGGAATTCTACCAAAAAGTATCTAATGAGTGAAGTTTTCAAACCATTTACATGCACTATAGAAATATAAAAGATGAAAAAATATCAAGCACTAAAGATTCACCTCATGAACTACTTTTGGTACACACTTTTGAGGGTGCTTCAATGGTGCCATTATGTTGCACATCTGAGCTAGTGATCCCAAGAACAACTATTAAGCCACTAAAATTGGTGGTCATTTTAATCAATAAAAACTATTTAAAGGTGATAATTTCTTTTCAAAAAACTACAATAAATACGAAGGCTATTACTACTAACTACAATATGAAAGAAGGATGACAAAAGCAAGGGAATGACATTAATAAACATACAAACCAAACCAATTTTTTTTTATAATAGAACTCACACAAACCAAAGTCGCCTATAATTACATTACTATCATAAAAGATATTTTTACTTGAATAATATATTATATTAAACAATACAATAAATATTTAAGATTTAATAATAAAATTGATATATTGATTATCTAACCTAAATAATTTTAAACCGCTTTAAGTTATATAAAGGTTACAACCCATCTTACATATAATCTAATCAAGGTCAAAGCTCCGTGGAGTGTCTATGTAATCTTTAGTTGATTGATACACTTAACTAAATAAATCATACTAAAAACATTTTAGGCAACATTTTACGCCAAAAAAATTAGATAGATGACGATGGCAGCAAGTAAGAATTCGTCAACTTAGCTCATGCATAGGTAGATGTTTGACGTAGTCTGTATTACGTGGGAGTGAAACAATTTTGGTTTCTTGGGTTTTTGATGTAAGATAAATTTGAGGGATAGAATTTTGAACATTTTTATTTGAACTTCGTTCCATGCATTTCTACCAATCAAAGTTTTTTCTGTATACTGTATAATTATCTTTCTAATTAAAAATATAATATGTACCTTATTCATCATTTTTAAAAAATACTTTAGAGAAATGTTACAGATATGTAGAGTGTATCCATGAGACTCTTTGATAACAGATTCATTAAACATTGAGTTGTAAGAAACACAGATCGCATTCCATGGACAAATTTACGGAACAATGGGTTGAAAGAAACACTGATCACCTATTCCAAGGGATCACAAGTAAAGTTGCCACAGATCTAAATTAAAGCAGCAACTCTATAAAAGGTAATTGTCCAAGAAAAATCACCGCTATGACAAATTCAGCATAAGGAAAATTCACCATCAGCAATTCACGGTATTAACATTTTTAATATATATTTTTAAGACTATGAAATTTTTAAAAATGTTAATGTGATAAAAAAATTCTGACGATGAATTGCTGGTGAATTTTCATGGAGCCCCTATTTCTGCCCCAAAAAGATTCAGCATGCCTTAGATTAGACAGATCTTTTACACAACATTCACATAGGCCTTTCTCTAAGAATTTCAGGATAAGGGAGTTGAGTGGGAAAGAGCGACCAACCTAAAATAATAAGAATCTCAGCATCTGGTTTTGGAAAGGGATAATCATTTCCAGCCGGGGGCAAAATAACTAATGCTCCATGGACAGTAGCTCTCAGATATGTGATATGCGCATGCCACCACAGCGTCCCTTCCTGTCCCGTGATGGTAAAATTTTAGGTAAATCTATTCCCAGGGGTAATGGGACACTGCGTTACGTAGGGCGTTCCGTCTGCCCAACAAGATTTGAGCTGCTTCACCCCATGCCTGCAAAATCATAAACAGTAAAAACCTCTACCATAATTTTATTATGAAGCCAAACTTCAATAGATGAAAATTTGAATAGTCTTTGACTGTTTATTACCAGTGTATAGTAACATTATATGGTGCATTGTTCTCCACTTCAACGACCAGATTATCGCCTTCGTGAACGGTTATAGTCGGGCCAGGAAGCTGTCCATTGACTGTTACAACCGTCTGAGTGCTACACAATTTAGTCACGTTCTGTGTTCCAATCTGTAACACAGTTAAAAATACAACTTAGACCTCAGACTTAACAGGATGCTTATAGACTTTACTGGATTATTAAAAGACTGCTTACAGTGAATTTGTGGTGCACAATGGCTCCACACGCTGCCCATGGCGATACCAAAACTAAACAGACAAGCGCCGCAAATTTCAGCACACTTGACAACCCTACCATGATTAACTCTTTTTTAATTTTGTTCACGAGAGCGGTAGCGTATTTATACGCGAAAAGTAGTTCACGAGAGCTTAACTAATAAGTATAATATTAGAGAGCTTAAGTTTGCTGCTTTTGCTAATTATGTGTCATTTGCTAACCACTAATAAGTATAATATTAGAAAGCCAATTTGTTTGGATTGTCCCTCTGATACGCATTGCCCGTGAGCACCGGCACGTAAACGCTTATATTCCACCAACCGGTATATTTCATACGTGTTATTACTATACTAAATACGGCGCATGCCATTCTTTATTCCTCCTATTCTTTTTCTTGTTCGATAACATTTGCTGATTCAGCATTTTCTCTGTAAATTTGTCTTGTGGGAAAAACAATAGGAAGCAGGATGCTGCCAATTATTGTGTAAGAACTTAAACAGTCTACACAGTCGTCTTTGTAATTTTTTCGAGGAAAGTAAGTTAGTTATTTGTCATTTCAACTTCAAAAAAATCAAAAGTCGCGGTGTTTGATGAGTTGTTTGTCCAATTACGAAAAGTCAGAAGTCTTAAAGTCTTTTGACCAAGTTGCCTCGTGAATATTTAGTTAAAATATTTGTACTGATATTATTAGGTGTTATTAGGTGTTGATTTCATTCAAAATGCTTTATATTGAAAACATATATTTCCTTGCGGACAATGAGTGTCCCAAATACTTGTACTAATATTTTGTACATGATAAAAATGTTTTTGTTTTTCTTTAATAATATATCATTGCACGACGAATAAAAATAGGTTGTGTTTGTTTGAAGTTTGGAAAGGTATGGGAGTTCACCAAAATGATAATAGATGGATCTATTTTCCTTTATTTCATTAGGAAATAAGATCCACACAAAGAATTGACTTGCAACTCTTAGGTGAGTCAACTCAATGAGGGAATCTACTGATTTCCTTATGATTGAGAATGGGGGTATCAAGTTGAACAACATTTTTTAGAGAACTAAAAATAGTAAACATACTCAATTATGCTCATTCAAACTTGAAACATCAATTTAAAGTTCAATACAAATAGAAATAGTAAACTTTTTTCAGATCTGAGAAGGGGTGGACACTATGTGCTAGTCACCAAAAGGCAGTTTTGGGAGGCAGACTGTGACTCATTTGCCCATGGGCGAATAGGTCTTTTCTCGGAGATTTCAAACAACTTTTGGAAGCCTTTAATGTCAATTTGTAGCTTCTGTTTGATCTGATTTTCATTGTCAGAAATTTGGAAATCATATCTGTAGGTGAGTCTATGAATTGATGACAACTTTGACAACTTTTCCAATCTTGCTCTTCAATCCTTCTTCGACGTAAGATCTGCAATACAAACACAAGATGGATTTTTATTTTTTTGGTGAATGGTGGTTTGTCTTGGTCAAACCCTGTTTTGGTAATTAAACCTTGAATTGAAATAATGAAACATGAAAGAAATGATGAATGAAAAATGCTCTATTGCAACTCACCAAACCCTTGAGTAAACCTTTTGAAGTCTAAAATCTTCATCTTGATCTTGCATGAAATGGCTTCAATGGATATGGATCTTGGTGCTTGAAATATGATTTTGAATGCTTTCTTTGAATCTTTGAAACCTACATCATAATGTTAGCTCCAAAAATATGCATGATTGCAAAAGACTTTCACATGATGTTTGAGATCTTGATTGTTGCAATAAATCACTGAAAAATCTACTCTTGAATGCCCTTGATCATAAACTTTGCTATACTTTGTTCACTTCAAAATGCTAGGAAAAAAATAGACTTGATTTGATAAAATAACCTTTTATTTATAGGTATGTATTCTTAATTTCCCAAAAATTAAACATTACAAGCCGACATTGAAATTTGAATTTAGGGATGTTAAAATGCCACCAAAAACATAATTTAAATTTAGGTTCAAAGGTCTAGGAAGGATCCATTCACCCATGGGCGAATTGGTCCCAGGCAGCTATTCTTGGAATACACATAGCTCAAGATAAAGTGTTATGTGTTGGCTTTAATTATTGTCGGGTTTCCCCTTCAAAAAATGTAATTTATTAGGCTTGTAGATGTAAAATATGGCTTATTAAGGCATAATTAAATCCAAATTAAATGAGGGGACCAAAAAAAGTGTTAAAATGTAAAGGAGTGCATTTTCCTACACTAAATTTAGCCCCCACTTTAGTGAGAGGATGGCATTGTGTCAAAATCGCACTAAGCTAGACAAATAAGAGAGGTCTAATTGTAGAATTATTGGAAAGATAAGACAACAAAGGTTAAGGAGGATGATCAAGCCCCCAAGATTTAAGATCTCACGAAAAACCAACAAAGGCACAAGGAGACACATACCTTTGTTAAATATGCAGCAACAATAACAAGATACTCAATCATACAATGTCAAAGACTAAAAGAAAGAAAAAAAGGGGTGGATCAGGCCTCGACTATTTTTCCAACTCAATGTGCATCAAACCTTAGTTGTTTGTCCAAAAAATGTTTACAAGTGGAATTGAATGTCCACTATGCAAACAACAATGCGCTCACACAGGCTAGTGAAATTCATTATCCACTACGCAAGCTTCCAAAACATGGCCAATGAGAGAGTCTTATTAGGCTCTCATTAAACTAACCATACCAAAGTTATACCTCCTGATAACTTTGATAAGGCAACATATAATATGAACTTTGAGCTTCATAAGACTTAGCAAGCTACGTGATGCTAAGCACTTATGAACAAACATGGCCCTACTGGCAAGCAAGGTGTGTTATACTTGTGGCCATGAAAAATATAAAGGCTCGACTGGAAAGCAAGTTGTGTTATGCTTGGTGGCCTTGACATATACAATAGGATATTCAAAGGGGTTTTTCTTTGTTCATGAAAGGTCTCTCCTTAGGGAACATTGTGCCTAATATCTCCAAGAGAGGACAAGGTGAGGATAAAATATTCATAACTTAGGGTATGTAATTCATAGCATCGCCACTAAGAGTAATGTCATATGCTCAAAAAGGTCACAATATTGAAGGACATCAAACCCAATGACACCACCAAGAAGAAGACACATCACATGAAATAAGAAGACCACACTAAGAAACATAAGTCAAAATGATAATGTCAATGTATGCCCCCACTTTAAAGGAATTGCTAAACACCATGTTGTTAGCAATTAATTTAAAGTAGAAAATGATAAATGCTGAACAATAAAGATGACATGAGAGCTCATTTGGAAAGCCCTATGTCAAGCATATGTTTCCAAATGAAGCTACGTCATGAAAAGGGTTGCCCCCAAATGAAATCCCAAACACATAAGCGATCCATGGATTTGGGGTAAGCATATGTCTTTACTACAATTTTATTATAAAGTGTCTTTACTACAATGTTATTATAGAGCTTGGAAACATCATCACTCCCCGAATACTCGTAGAACTAGAAGAATGACGCGAAAAAAAAGAAAATATTTTGGGTCAACATGGAAGAGACTTAAATGTGTCAACACCTTGCATCATCCCCAAAAGGAAAACAAAAGACAAAAGAAAAGATAATTTTTTACAACACAGAAGAATTTAGGTACAAGTAGAGGAATGAGCATAAAGACATGCCAATCAAAATGATGTGTGGTATCACATTATGCACATGCAATCACACAAAGAACATGAAAAAAAGACAAAGAAAAAGACTAGTAAAGCACACATGAGTCAACCTATAGCAATTCGTCTGCATCCCAATCTTGTTCATCATATGCAGAAGGTAGATAACTAGCCAAAGAGACAACAAGTGTTGTACTAGGAAAAGGCTATCTAACTCCTTGCCCCCACTAAGTGTAGGACAAGGATGAGTCAAGATGGGTGATGAGAATGGGCTCCTTGCAATATAGAAATGATTTTCAATAAATGTAAAACATGTACTAGTGGCATGCTATGATCCTACAACTATCACATGGCAAGGAGCAAAGCAATTAATTCTTAAGGGATTATCCCAATACAGCTATGGAAATGATTCAAATTTACTAATGAGTCCCTTTAAGGCATAACACTCATCAATAAGATGACCTTGGTGTTTGATGAAATGCACAATAGTTCATGTTTATAATCTTACCTTTTTTGTTTTCTTTATTAGGTGGCAAGTGAATCATTGTTAAATGGAGAATTTGTTCCATTCTTCATTCAATTTATGTTTATGTGTGCAAAAATGGAAATTATTTGACTTTATAAGGCTTAGATTTCTTGTTTGATTGGGTAACTTGTTGATTTTTTTGTGGGAGGAGGACCTAAGATTATCCTATCATCCTTGTGAGACATTGGTTGATCATGAAGGAGGACACTTTTTTCCTTGGAAGATGTGGAGGGAGGAGGATCTTGAGGAAACAAATAGAAATAAGTTGTGCTTTTTTGAAGGTTGGAAAGGTATGAGGGTTCACTAAAATGATAATAGATGGACCTATTTTCCTTTATTTCATTAGGAAATGAGATCCACACAAAGAATTGACTTGCAACCCTTAGGTGAGTTAATTTCATGAGGAAATCTATTGATTTCCTTATGATTGAGCGTAGGGGTATCATCCTGAACAACACTTTTGGAAGAAGAAATAAAAATAGAAACTCTACTCAATTATGTTCATTCAAACTTGAAACATCAATTTAAAGCTCAATACAAACAAAAACAGTAAAATTTATGCATAATTGAGAAGGGTTAGACACTGTGTACCAATCACCAAAATGTAGTTTCGAGAGGCAGAATATGACTCATTCTCCCATGGGAGAATGGGTCTTTGCTCATGAACTTCAAAAAACTTTTGGGAGCCTCTGATGTCAATCTATAGATTTTGTTTGATCTGAGTTTTAGTGTCAGACGTTGAAAATTAGATCTGTAGGCAAGTTTCTATGAATTAATGACAAATTTGACAACTTTCACAACTTTAACAACTTTTCCAATCTTTTTTCTTCAAGAGATCTTCAATCCTTCTTCAAGCTAAGATAAACAACACAAACACAAGAGGGAAAATTTGTTTGTTTTTGGTGAATGGGGATTTTCCTTGGTCAAACCCCATTTTGGTAATTAAACATTGAAATGAAATAATGAAACATTAAAGGAATGATGAATGAACAATTATTTGTTGCAACTCACCAAACCCTTGAGTAAACCTTTGAAAGTATCAAATCTTCATCTTGATCTTATATGAAATGACTTCAATAGATGCGGATCTTGATACTTGAAATATGACTTTGAATGCTTGCTTTGAATCTTTGAAACTTACATCATAATGCTAGCTCCAAAAACATGCATGATTGTAAAAGACTTTGACATGATGCTTGAGATCTTGATTTCATGCAATAAATCATAGACAAATCTACTCTTGAATGCTCTTGATCATAAAATTTGCTATATTTTTTTTCACTTCAAAATGCTAGGAAAAACATAGACTTGTTTTGATAAAATAACCTTGTATTTATAGGTATGTATCCTTAATTTCCTGAAAATTAAACATTACAAGCTGACATTAAAATTTGAATTTAGGGACAATACCACCAAAAACATAATTTAAATTTAGGTTCAAAGTTCTAGGGACAGGCACCTATTCTTGGAATACACATTTCTTAAGATAAAGTGTTATTTGTTGGCATTAATTGTTGTCAGGTTTCCCCTTTGAAAAATATAATTTATTAGGCTTGTAGATGTAAAATAGGGCTTATTAAGGCATAATTAAGTCCAATTTAAATGAGGGGCCCAGACAAAGTGTGAAAATGTAAAGGAGTACATTTTCCTACACTACACATTGAATAATAATAATTAGGATTTAGTTGGTGAGATCATAGTTAGGGTTCTTATTCTTTTCCTTAATTCATTTACTAAATATTAATGTAGCCACCATAGTAAGCATTCACCAAGAGACTGAATACTAGATTATTTTTATATAATCAATTAATTATTGCATCATGTGTCCATACAATTATAGTCTATATTTAAATATGTTAAGAGAATGATAAACAATTTTTGGATTTTATTTTTGATTCTTACCTAACAATATGTAACAGAGAAAAAAATATTATTCATATTGATAGCACTTCAACCCAACTTGTGTCATTAGAAAGATAACAAATACATCTAAAATTATGAAATTAGACTCAACTATGTTAACATTTTCAATCAATATTTGGAATTAATCTCCATGACATATCATTAGGATGAAGAAAAGTGGACCATACAATGTGATTTAAAATATTGGTAAAATATATTAACTTTATTGTTTTCCAAAAACTTCTCTCATAATTATGATCTCATGGTAAATAATTATGTTGTAACTTAACTTCAACTCATAAATTTGAGGCTTAAGATATCTAAAATGTGTAAGTGATCCTCGAGTAGAGTTACAAGTCTATTATATTATACCATGTTTTCTAAATGAAGAATAATATGTTAAGCAATGAATTATAGTTGTTCAATATACTTGTTTGGATTCAAAATTATTTGAATAATGTATAATGAAGCAAAGAATATTTTATCTTTTTGAGACTATACATTATGTTAATGAAATAAAAATAAAAAAATTATATACTTGTGTACTTTTAAGAGGCTCACACTCTGTAAAGGATAGAGTTAGAATCTTTTCTTTCAAAACTAATATTAGAGTGGAGCATCCTTTATAGAACCTCAATTATGGACATAATATAATATACAAAATATATTCTCAAGAAAGGAAGATGGACATAGAGAGTAGACAAGGGAATACAAAAATTAATGTGCATATATGGCTAGAGAAAGTTGATTGGATTTAATAATTGTTGACTTATGTTAATAATTTAAGTATTATGCTTAGAAGGATTACACTTCCAAGTTCTAAAAGGTAACTAAATATTAAGTGATAAATGAATCAAAAGAGAATTATTCTAAAATAGCCTAAATAGATTTTGAATGTAAGTCTACTCTAAGGATGTCAAACACTCCTTACTATGAATAAGAGTAATGTCCATAGAAAATTTATACACATTTTCTCTTATAGAGGAAATAAGTTTATTTAAATATGTTGATTTTTCCCTTGTGTCATAATCATTCTTGTTATTACAACAATGAACCTTTAAATTGCAAGCAACCAACAAAACTTCCTTATTAAAATTAGAATCATCAGCAATGGTTTCATATTGCAAACTCAATCTCTTCATGTATCTCATATGAAATGGTTATTCTTTTTGTTATTTATCATATGAGATTGTCATAATTAGGGATTCATGTCATCATTTTTACTATATTTATAGTCTAGGGTTAGTGTTTTATTAGCCTATAACTAACCTATAAAAAACTTGTAGACTATGATATATGTACAATGGCCCTCAAGAAATATATATATATATATATATAGTCATTCTATGGCCTATAATGTGGTTGTCCAAAGGTGCATACTTATTTCTAATTTATAGTGAAGTGGCTATCTATAGATGAGATATTGATTTCTATATAGTATTAGTATATATTCAATAGCCCACATATGATAGGTGACATAAGAGAAAGAGTTTTTTTTTTTTCAAATAGTCATATTTTAACACCATGTACATAAATATGAGGATTTCATTTGTTAATTATTTTATGCTAAGTGGCACACATGATGATCTTGTTTTTTTATCAAGTATTTTGGTGTCATATATGTCTTCATCCTACTTGGCATGGACAAGGCATTGAAAGTGTAAATGGGTAGAGGGTGTGTGCAAGAAGTTGAGTCCACGTTTTGGCCAAAAAGTGGAAGTGTTTTATCTGATTTTCAGCATTTGACACATTTGACCTTAATATTTGAAGCACTTAGAGATGAAATCTTTAAAAAAGTCACTAATCATAAAATGTAGTGCTCAGAGTCTAGTTTCCAAATATGTAATTTATTTCAATACCCAGATTGTACAAATAGAGTTTTAATAAAAACCACTGTTTAAAAGTTATTTTTTTTACCATACCATGCACGTGTACGACATCCATATTTTGACTTAAATTATCATATTTTTCTAAATCCTTTTGGGAAAATTTTTATGACTCATTGAAGCTTGCTCTTGATATTTTTTTGTAATTTTTTATTGATTTTTTTTTTTGTTAATTTTTATTAGACAGATTTCTTGTTTTGAAAAATCATCATGTATGACATGCATAAGATGACCTAAACTTATCATTTTTGATTTTTTTTTTCAAATTGAAAAGAATTGTCTGAAGTTTGCTCTTGTGCAATCCGTTTGTCAAAATGTTATGTTGATCAAAAGTTATTAAAATAGTAAAAAACTCTGATATTTAAAGTTTATGGACCAATTTTATTAGAAATTAATTGAAAAATAGAAAAAATAATTCAATTTCAAAAAAATTATATATTTAGAATCTGCATTGTTTCATCTAAAATTGGTTTTAATTTCATCAGAAAATTTTGCAAAAAAGGTTGTCAGCCATATGTCCAAAGTCGGTATTTTTCTTTGACATTGTTAGGGCCTTCAACTTGCAGGTCAAACCAGGTTGAAGGCCTAGGTTCAAACTTCCAATGCTTTTCCCAAACCAGAAACCTTGGCAAAAACCTGCCCATGATGCAAAATAAAATTCAAATTTTAAAAAATGGGATCCCGATTATAAAACGGGATGTCGTTTATTAATAAACGAGATCCCGTACTATAATCAGGATCTCATTCCCATCCAACAACATTCTGACCATTGTAAATGGAACGGGATCCCGTTTCATAAATCGAGATCCCGTTTCATAAATTGGGATCTCGTTTCTTATAAATTCGGATCTCGTTTCTTATAAATCGGGATCCCGTTCTATTTCCATTCGTTTGGAATCCTATGGGAAACGAGATCCCAATTTTTAGAAAGCGGGATCCCGAACCGTAACGGGATCCCGATTTTTAAAAATCGGGATCTTGTTTATTTAAATCGGGATCCCATTTCCTCAATGCCGATTTCAATTTTTTGGTTAAGGAAAAAAACTTCCACGTTTCATGGACTCAACTTTGTGCACTTACCCTAGACCATTTTGTCTCATATGATGATTAACAATATGGAGTACACTAAAATTGAAAAAAATTATCATTATTTATTGAGACATCTTAAATTTTAGGTTTCATGTATGGCCCTTTTCCTATTGGGCATAAAATATCTTGTTGAAAATTTGAAGACATTTGAGGCAACTCAAGGTTAGTATGTTATTATTTCTAAATGTTTTTTCTTTAATGTAAGCACCCTTCTTAATCAATAAATTAATGAGGAATTGAAAATGAAGTCTTAAAGAGAGAGGAACCACAAAATAAGAGTTTATTTTATATGAAATCTTTGTTTTTAGGTCATTATGGCCTCATTTTAGGTTATTTTATTTAGAAAAAAACTAGGAAGGAATTTTTTATGAAGATGTGACCTTTTAGATTATACTTGTAGCTCTCCATCATTAATTGACAACACATATTTGTTTATATATTTGATTTCTTATTTGGTGACCTATGCAAGCATGTTTCTCATTTTCTCGTAATGCCTTGATTTTGAAATCATTACTTTCTTAGTAGAAGTAATGAAAATATTGTTATAACTATATATTTTTAATTCACTTCACATCTTTAGATCATGTGCAAACTTCAAAGACATTCATCTTACTACCTCCATATTCCTATATGAAATGGAGTCATCAATGCATACATTTTTGGTGTTGTTTCTTCCTAAGGGAAGAAATGTTGTTTAGTGATCATGGATCATATTAAGCATCTAGTTTTAAAAATCTACCAACACTACAAGAATAATTTTGAGGGGAGTTCACATGGTTTCTCTTCTCGTCTTAGTTTTTCGAGGGAGCATTTATTTGCATGGAGTTATTTCATTCTCACTTTTGAGGGGGTTTGGGGGGGGGGGGCAATAGACCTTATCTCTTTTCTCTCCTATGGAACATTCATTGTACATTTTGTTAGAAGTAGTATTTGGGGGGTCATGTTGATTCCTTCTTCTATCACATATTCACTTGTACATTTTCATCATATCATTTCTCTTTTAGAGAGAAGTTTTATTTCCCTTTGAGTTTTCTCTTTTACTCTTTTTTATGATAAATTGCATTTACAAGGGTACCTAATATGGCTTAGAAGTCAAGAACCATCACCATCTTTGCATACATTATTCCCTAAGTTTCTCATGAGGGTGTGTTAGTGTAAATATGGTTATTTCACATCTAGTTAATATGTCACTCTTTTCAAGATGACCCATTCACACTAGTTAAATCTCCACTTAAGAAATTTTATCTTTTTGTCTCACTTCATGTGGTTGAGACACATGTACTCACCTATTGCATGTGCACTCTACACATTCTCACACACTTACCATTTTAGCATACAAGTGTTTCACATTTTGAGGGGTACTTAGAGTTTCACTCCTACCCTCTCACCACCTCATCATTGCCTATATATGCAAGGCTTTCGTTGTATATTTTTACACTTGTATTTTATATTATAAATATTTCTATTGTGCTCATTGTGTTTCACTAATGGAAGGTCTTTTATTTCATTCAAATCTCAACCTCTCCAAAAATATGACCCATTCTAATTTTTCCATCAAAATCTCTCATTAGAATCAAAATCAACCTTTGGAGCTAGGGTGAATGGGTCCTAGTTAGGTCTTTTTGGGAGGTTTTTGTGGATTTTAGACTAAATTTTAATGTCTTTTTAGTTGCTAGAAGCTTCATTTCAGACTTGATCAGGGACTTATTCACTAGTAAGGGTGAATGGGTCCTAGTTAGGTTTTTTGTGAGTTTTCTGTGGATTTCAAATTGAATTTTGATGTCTTTTTAGTTGCCAGAAGCTTCAGGTCAGACATGATCAAGGACTTATTTTCCAGTAAGAATGAATGGGTCCTAGTAAGGTCTTTTAAAACTATTTTTAATGGTTTGCAAGCTTTCAGATATATCTTTCAATTCCAAGTTGTAGATAGTGAAATGTAGCTTCAGATTTTCTAGAAATTCAATACAAAAATGCAATAGAAAGATGAAATGCAATCTACCTATATTTAAATGTAATTTTATTTTGATTTTCAAATGTAATTGAACGGTATGTGCAAGATCATAATGGAAAAAATAGGCCCTTAAGTGGCGAAAAATTTAGAAAAATCAGAGTTAGGGAACTTGACGTAAAAATTTGAATAAGTTATCTATATTATTTCAAAAATATGTAAGAATATAATCTGTAGCAAATTGAATGTAGTTTCTAAACTACTAGGTTTATTTAAAAAAATAAAATCTATTTGGTAAAAATTTGAAATTTCAATACAGTAGTACTTAAATTTCAGGGAAAAAATTAAGAAGTAGGTGTCTTTTTGACCACCCTAACCACAATAAAATGATAATATTTTTTTATAATATTTTAGATATAAGTAGAGGACTCATGTCCCGTTGTGATGCATATTTTTTGTAATTTTTTTTCAAGTAAATAATTAATTATGAATTTTTTATTACAAATTTTTTAAAAAATAAAAAATGGTATGTCTGACCACCTTAACTTGGTCAAAACTTCATGAATTTTATTTTTATAAAAATCCTATAGTATATGAAGCATAAAATGTGATGCATGCTTTAGATTAAAAAAATGTGACGTCGTTTGAAATCTATAGATGTTTTTCAATCAACCTATCAATCAGGACTTTAGTAGTAATTCAAATAGAAAATGAATAATGATTATTTATTAAATTCAAAGTAAAGCATAATTTATATTGGTGGAAAGCTGAGAATTTCCTTTAAAAACCCTTTTCGTTTCATTAATTTTGGGTAGAAAAATGTCGTCAGCCACATACCTATCATATCACAACTTTTTGGCCCATCATGATCTTGCACATACCTTGAATGAAATCTAAATGAGATGCAAAATGACTACTTTTTTTTTGTAATTTTTAGATTTAGGAAGTGCAAAACAATGCAAGTCTAAACCCTATATGATATGTAAGATTTCAATGCAAAAGAGGAAACCCTAATTCAATGCAAATCTAAATGCAATGAATACAAGATTTAACTTGAAATGCAATGAAAGACTCCAAAAATTTAGAAAAGTGCAATATTGAATAAGTCACATTCACCAAAAAATGATATGTTGGAAAATAGGATCTATCCCAAAAATGAGATGGATCACTTATTTTCCAAGCCCACATCACTTCAAATTATACAAAAGAAGATACTAATAACAACTAGAAATCAACCCTATCTATTATAGTAGCTATGAGGAATTTTTTTAGAGTATGAAAAGTTGTGTACCTATCAAAAAAGTTGGTTTTGAGCTATGGAGGACTCATTCGCCTTCAGGGGCGAATGGGTCCTGTTATGGTTTTGGAAAACTAATTTTAGGATCCTGTACTTTGATGTCTACACTATTGAAATCCCTATTATCAAGTTCTGGAAGGAAATATTCAGTTCTGTAGGGCTATTTTTGTGTTCTTACACCTTGAATGACAACTTTGCAACTTTGACAATTTTGACAGCTTTGATAATCTTGCTCTTCAACCTATAAATTTGCAATCACACACTCAAGGATAAAAAACTTGTTGATTTTTAGTGAATGGGGATTTTCCTCAATCAAATCCCTTGTAGGTAATTACACCAAATGATGATATAAGATAATGAAACATGAACATGAAATGATGCAATTAGAACCTTTCCATGATGATATGATCTTTGAAGTGTTGCAATAAACTCTTGACTTCTACCTTGAAATTCCTTGAAAATTATCTTGAAGTGCTCTATAATGCTCTTGTAAAGTATTAGGATGCTTTCTTGAAAATATTACAATTCTTGATAAACTTGCTAGGATGAACAATGTTAATTAACCCCTTATTTATACTAAATTAGGAGATTAACTTTGAAATTCAAAGAATTAAGGCCGACACCAAATCTGGAAAGAAAGATAATTAAATTCCTGCAAAAGTGAAATTAAAAAATTAAGGTCTCATTAAGGGAGGACCCATTCACCGCCAAAGGAAAATTGGTCTTGGCTAAGTTTGCCGAACTGAGCTTCGGGGAGCTGAAAGAAGGCCAAAAACCCATTCTAGATCAACTAAAAAAGGGGGGTCTTGAAAATGGAGGTAAAATTATGTAGCATAATACTTTGTAAAACTATGAGATTGTAGATCTAATTAACTGTTCTTTGTTACAATTTCTTTGTATATGATTGTCTATTTAGATTCATTTTACCAATTGTAGAAGTAGACAAAAGATTGTAGAAGAATAAGACCAAAAGATAGAAGTGACATAGCATATACCGTGGAGAAACCCTTTTGGGAAAAAACTCCACCACCAGAATCAATAGTGCTTGTATTATTTAACCTTAGAACAAGATTACAATAATTCTTTATCAATCCTTTCTTGAGATGCTTCTTTTTCCTTCAAAAATTCTTCTTCACAACCTGCAATAAACTCGCATGTGTCCAAGCATGAATCCACACATCCTGTGCCATGCTTCACAAAAGTACTCTCTTAGAACTCTCTTCAACTTCCTACAATAAATAGACAATTGTGAACATTGTAAACTCGAAAGAGTTGAAAATTACAAGAGGATAAAGCTCCTCGCAAATATCTACGCCATTCTTGTGCAAGTAGAGTTTTTCTATGAAAAACAAAGTCAAAACCAAAGTCTCCTCAATTTAGTTACCCGTAAACTGAACACTTAACTAATCGTTGGTCAAGAAAATATCTTGCAAGGATCACCTCAAAGCTATCACCCATGAATGGACCCACTTAACCAAGCCTTGTAAATATCTTCTCATGCAAAGGTGTTAACTCCAAGATGCCAACTTGGGTGCCCAAGGTGGGTCCAAGCCAATCTCTGTTAACTGAAACATATCTCTCCATCAATTCATGCAAACATGATGCATGATTGGTCATCCCCACTTAACTGAATGTAGCCACCTATTATTTGTCATCTAATGCAAGTCATTAGTCATGCATTCCAAGTCAACTGAAGTCAACTAGCATTCAACTAAAACTAACTACATGTAACTGAAGATAACTGAACCATAACTGAACAGAACTGATACTGAACTAAACTAAACTAAACTAAACTCCACTTATGTAAGTATCAATTCCTAACTTCTACGATCTTTACATGCATTACTAAAGTGTTATCTTTCCTCCAAATAGTTAATTGAACTCAAGGTGGTTTCCATCTTCCATGTGGGTGCCCCATGTGCTCCTATTTTGTAGGAGCTCTTCTTGGACACCCTCACATGTTCCTATCATTTAGGAATAATTACGAATCTCAATTAACATGTTCACTTCATTTAAATTTAATCTCTTTCTAATCCTAGTGTTGGGGAACACTTTCCAAGGAGTTAAGAGATACATGAAATATGCTTAGGATTGTAATTAAATGGAATCCTATTCCCAACATTCTCCCACTTGACATTATACATTGCAATTATTCTAAACAAGGAATCATTCTTATAAATCAAGTATAGGACTCAAGGCCAACGACCTTCCTACACTAAGAACCAATACCTTTTCCAAGTCTCTATAACCATTTCTTCTATCACTGAAACTTGCACCAATCTATTCATGAGCACAATCATCAAATTCAAATGATAACAAAAGACTTTAAGTGACTTCCACACTCATACCAAATTGGAATAGCAACCATAGCAAGTTGCTAGCTCATCCAAAACTGTCATAAGTAGAACTTCATGCTATCAACATAGCAACCCAAATCTACAAACAAGTCCCGGTATATCCGCCATCCTGTAAAATAAGACTCCAAGGTAACAACACACATAGACATGCAATACGAAACCTCTAAAGTAACTCACTATAGTAAAGTGTAACCAGTCCAAGAGAGGTGCCCCTCTCATATAGAACACGTATACCTTCTGGAACTCCCACTGCGCAGGTAATGCCAAATCTGAAAACAAGATCATAATATTAACAAGTCCTATAACACTTCATATAGAGGATGTGGCTAACTCCTCTATCATAGTGTCAAAGAATTATACAGGTGATCTCACAATACTGGTTTACAATTTTTGGCCAAATTGGACACTAAACTGATTTTTTCTAACTAAATCTTCACTTTTGAGCACCTATAGCGACTAAACCGTGTAGAATTTGAAGATGATGCAAACTAGTGACTTCTGACATTTTATCTGTAGATTCTAAATATATTTTTTTCAATTTTTTTGGAATCAGATTGCACTTCTTTTTCTATCTCCTTCGAAAACTAGTTTTTTTAGTAAACACCATTTTTAAGGAGTGACACTCACTATATAAATATAACTTTTCTTCCATGAAGGATAAAATTCTATTTTTTTTGAATTTAGATTTTTAACTATGATATCTAGTGCTTCCAATTGGTTTCATAGTGTTTTATTGAAATTTTTTTCCTTAATAAAGTTTTGAAGTCAAACCAAATACAATTCAAACATAAGTACACTATATCACATAATTTTTTTTGTATGTATTAAAATTAAATTTTTATTTTTTTGTTGGATCAAGGACTTCAATATCTAGTGCACTCATATTTTTCAAATTTTTTTATAATCTTCTATTTTTACACATGTGTAGAACAAAGAGCTTGATTTTTGGTGAAAATCCTGCATTCACAAGAAATAAAAAATAAATATAATAATAAAATTAAATTTATTTAAAATTATACTTTTTGGGAAGCTTATAATAAGGACTTACATACTTAAAATTTATTTTTTTAAATGAATTCATATGATCCCCCAAAAGGTAAAACAAAAGTGGTTTTTTATTAGCATTTTGATAGGTGTAAAGGAGACTCTGTTATAGGTATGGTTTAAAACTAGCAGGGTTCTATCCAAGGGGGTTTGATTTAAGGTAGTTTGATCAAACCCTCTTCAATTGGAATGCTTTAAATGGAAATTTTTAAGGCTTAAATCATTATATTTTCTAAAAATATGTGATTTCAGCAAAAATAAAAATCTCCTCGAAATTGTAAACTAGCTTTGTGGGATCACCCATACAATGATATGCAAAATACATCTCTCATAACACAAGAACCTTCAAGAAGAAGATTATTCCCACAAAGAGAGAACCTGCAAATAAAACCATGTTCTTATACCACACTAACATGTGCCAAATCGTGTAAAGTAAGATCTTCTTCAACACTCCCAAACTGAAAGGATATCAACATCTAACCATTCAACTTATAGTGAAGCACGTCAGAACTTAGATGTAAAACTCTCATAGAAAGTGCATCAAACTTAGCCAAACATTCCTACAAAAAAAGGGAATATGCCCAAAGCCACTAACTATCTCCTGTACCTCTCCTACCCAAATCCGTAGAACTAACTCATGTTCAATATTGCAAGGAGAACAATGGAAATACATAAAATCATGCAGCTAGTTCTCAAAAATGCATAAGAGAAGTCAAGATACATCTTAATAATGCATCTAATAATCAGGCAGGAAATACCTCTTAGATCATTTTACCTACCGAGTAGAGCAAGAGTGGGATACAATATTTTCTTGTGCACACAATAAAAAACCTTCTCATCAAGGTCTATGATGGAATCATATCCATTTCCAGGTGTAGGCTTCTTGGTCTTTACTATTGAAAAAAAATTCCTTACAAGTAACCATTCCAACATATATCTCTTAACATAAGAAATATCTGGCCTAACCCAAGTATCCCCAGTGTCTATGAGCACCCACTAATCAATCCATGCCAACTTCAAATGCAACTTGCATAATCGTGAAGCTCCAAGAAAATGATTAATACTCAAAACTAAAAAGAAATACATCCTCTCCAAAGGAAGAACAATAACACCTTTACCAAAGACTCTAAGGGTCCTTCATGAAACAAGATGTTAAAACCTCTTGAAATCGCATGAAGATAACCATATCCTACCAAAGCTATCCATGACATTGTGATAACCACCTCCTAAATGAAGATCATCCATACATGCAAAACCATGGGCTCAAAACCATGAGCTCTAAAACCACGGACCAATTCAACTAGCACAAAACCATGTGTTAAAGACCACTATATGATAATCCACTAACTCTAACCCAAGAACTAGTTTAACCCGACTGCCCTCCCCTTACCACCTAGGAGAACTCCTCTCTTACCAGGCCTTTCCTTTTAGGATTGAGCAAGCCATACCTAGTCTTACAATGATTAGCCCAAATACATTGTAACATACTTCTTTTACAAATCTGCAATAACACAATAGTAAAAGATCCCACTACAACCAAAAAACCTTCTTACTTTTAAGAGAAAGGTGCCCCAAACTCTACCCAACCATTAGCTTTGATACCAAATGTTAAAAATGAAGGTGAAATTGTAGCTTAAAACTTGTAAAACTATTATACTATAGATTTAATTAAGTGTTCTTTGTCACAATTCTTTGTGTATGATTATCTGTTTAGATCAATTTTACCAATTGTAGAAAGAGATAGAAGATTGTAGAAGAATGAGACAAGGAGATAGAAGTGACACAACATATATGTGGAGAAACCCTTTTTGGAAAAAACTCCACTAGAATCAATAGTACTTGTATTATTTAACCTTAGAACAAGATTACAATAATATTGTATCAATCCTTGATTGATATGCTTCCTTTCCTTCAACAATCCTTCTTCACAACCTACAATAAATTCTCATACACTTTCTGCAACACAAGCTATCCATGCATTCCATGTGACCAAGCATGAATCCACACATCCCATGGGGTGAAGCCACATAAGTGGTTTACAATTTGATAGAGGAAAGAAAATTGATTTTTGTGTGG
>VDFB02193867.1:567678979-567696476 GCA_007258455.2 Sequoia sempervirens | reverse complement strand
AATTTTTTGAATGGGTTGAAGTTGATAAATTGGTTGAGGATGACCTCCTCTTCTGTGGTCTGATCACTCGTGTCTTCCTTGTCTTCCAGTATCTCTACGCAGTACTTTTCCCATTGTGAGAAGGAGGTATGGGCTGCTTAAAAGCATAGGACTGCATTGTCCACTATATGTTCTAGATGCAAAGATTCAAACAAGATTTTCATCTTCGCCCCATGTTTAGTCCTTAATATTAGGTGAGACCAATTGAGAACTAAATATCTGCCAAGATTTGCTATGAAATCTCTTGAAAGACATGTTTTGAATACCAGGGGAATTTCTATCACCACTATTTCTTGTGTGACTATTTGGCTTGGACATGAGAAGAGGGTTAAAGACAAATATTTAATGTGGTCGATGATCGAAACCTTCTTCCCATCCAATTGCATGATTCCCTTCTCAAGGGGCTCATACTTAAGTTTTAGGGCATTGGCCACTTGTTTTGGCATGACCGTTGTACTAGCTCTTGAATCAATCATGTTATTATGTAAAGGCTTATCTCCAACAATAAGTGTTAAAAAGAAAGGTGTGGAATTTGGCTTGCTTACCTCTTTCTCTTTTGCATTTCCCACATTGTTCACATTAGTTGTGGATTTCAAAGATTCAGGGTCCAACGCAGGCTCTTTATCTTTAAGTTTATCAAATGGCAGAGTTGCATCCGTCTGCAGTATTTTTTCTTCATTCTTTAATGCTTCCTTAAGCAACATCTTTTGTTTGGGAATGGTTATGACATCCCAAAAAGATATGTTAGTAGGTTCCTTCTTCAATTATTCCACCATATTAAGCATTCTGACTGGTAGAACCTTGGGCTTAAATGGTAGTATCTCTCACGTCTTGGGGGAAAAACAATCTGTCATGAATGGGCTCACTATCTTGTCCTTCTCTTTCTCTGGAAATTGCGGAGTTCATGACTACTGAGTAGGTTGGAAAATGGCCTGTGGAGTCTACTTTTCTTCTAGTTGTTGTTGATGTAGTTGTGAACGTGGTAGAACTTGTACGTATTCTCTTGTGAGCCTCCTTTTGGATCTTGTGTTGTAGTCCAATGGTAATTGTGTAGCATTGGTCATTGGAGTATCATTCATGAATATTGCATCCTTTTCCTCCATCCATGAAAATAGTGCTTGGTCTGGCACAATATCCATCTCTTGTTCTAAAGACATTCCTTACACTTGCACTCTAAAGGGGGCATTTTCCATCTCAAGGGACTGATATTCTTCCATATTCTAGAGCACACCTTTATTTCTTTGTTTCGCTATCATTTGCTACAGATTTCGCCTCAAACAATTTCAAGGCATGTGACTATCACTACACGGGAAGCACCATACGTTCTCATCTTCTACCAAGTTGTTTTGTCCTACAATTAATTATGTAATTTGGTTGTCTTTGATTGTTTATGGTGGAATAGTGACCAAAACCATCTGGTTTGTAGACACCATTTATTGACCTCCTCCTTTTGAGGGTCCTTGGTATGTATTTTGTTGATAGGATGGCCTTCCCCCTAATAGGTCTAAGTGGCCTGTTTCGGAGGTGTCGCTTACTATCATTTGATGAGGACTAACTCATTAGAAAAATACCATATGAGACTCTTCATATCATTGATGTCTACTGCTAGTGAGGAGGTGCTTGAAGTGCTTGGTTACGTAGCAAGGTACACATACATGGATTACGTTGTAACTAATGTTGCCACTTGTTGAGAAAAAGTGCTTGGAGTAGCTTCTTCCTAAGGACCACTAGATATTTTTGTGAATACAGGCATCAGTGGTCACGGTGGAAGCTTCCCAATGTTAATCAAGCTATTTTCTACATGCACAAGTAAATCATATGTGTCAAGTAAGACATCCCCTCCCATAGAGGTTATAATAACTACGATGTCTGAATTGAGAACCTTTAGGTAAAACATGAACACCATCACAGCTGGAGGTTGGGTAGTTATAGGGATTCTTTGCTAGGTTTTGTGAAACCTAGCATTGAAGCCGCTCATGGCCTCTTGCAAGGCTCTTTTGATGATGATTAATTGATGTAGCAATGAGGAGCGATCTCCTTTTTTCTAAGAAGCATTCAAACAACCTTTCTTTGAGCTCATCCCTGAGAAAATAGAACTAGAAGCCAAAGACCAATAGCAATCTTGGGCTCTTCCTTTGAATGAAGTGACCAACAACCTAAGAGAAATATTTTCCTCTACTATGTTATGCACCCTGCACACCTCCACTATATCTTGGAGGTGTTCAGAGGGGGTTTTGAAGTCTTCTCCAAAAAAAATTGGAATAGCCTTGAAGGTATTAGTGAGTATAGCATGCCATACATCTGGGAGCATAGGAGGTTGTAGCGGACTACTAGTATCACAAGTTTTTAAATTTCTAGGAGTAGGGGCAGCTATGTGAACCATGGAGAATAGATTTCTATGAATTGGGTATACTATTATTCTGATTTGAAAAGTTCAGCCTCCTGAGGGAGTAGATAAGGCTTTAGATCTTAGGCTTTGACTTCTCGCCCTATTACTCCTTATAGGTGATACAGAACCTATAAGTATTCTTCTCCTGGATACCAAGGCAGGTAACTAGGAGTACTAGAAATGGCCCCTTGAGGATGCTCTTGTTTGAATTTTGGGCATGAAAATTCTAGCTTCTTTCTTTGGCCTGATTTTAGAAACATTTCTGACTTCTAATCAACCAAGGTTTTTCGGACCCACTAGGTGTACTAGAAAAAGAATTGTTGATCATTAAAGCTTGTGCCTCTCCAACAGCCTTATAGGAAATTCAACGAGTGGGGAACCAATTGTGCCTCACTAAATAACTGTGGGATTTTTATAGAAAGTTGGCTCTTCTTTGAGTTGGGAGAAAAGGTAGAAGGAAATGTAAATATAAAACATAAAAATGGCTATGTGCCAAAGCTTTTACAACATTTCAAACTCAATTTTTTTTTCCTATAAATGATATAATAGACACAGAATTCCACAACCCTTCGTTGTTGGGAAGAGAACGAGAAACAAAGGCTAAGTACAAGCATAGTGCACTGTTTCAAATCTCCCCATGAGAAGCACTCATTAAGGTCTGATCAAGCTTTGAAAGCTCCAAAAGTTAATAAAAACATTTAGAAATTCCAAAAACCCTTTCTCTTTTTATAGCATAATATGGAAAAACAACAACCTTTAAAAAAAATGGAGAAGTTCAACAAACATAATCCAATTTCTAAAAGTTATTATTATATCATAGAAGCCTACAACATGAAAATCAACTACTTGAACTATCAAATTAAACTTAACAAAGTGTTTTTATCATGAACAAAAACATAAAGAAGAAACTTGACAAAGGCCATAGCATGCACAATTTCAAAGGTTTCTTCTAGATAGATCGTACTTAAATATCAAATGAACATAAAAAAGAAAGGTTGAATGCCAATCCAATAATAGTTTGAGTTAAAATAATATAACATGCCAGAGAATAGCAATGTATTGTAAACCTTAAACTTTTGAAAATATCTCTAAAACTAAGGAAAACTAAAAGAACTAAATCGAAAAAACTTTCTTCTTTGAGTTGTCACCTCCTATTTATAGCTGAAAAGAGAAAACCATTGACAACATTCTAGAAGCAAATACTGCCATATGCTTGCATCTGATAGCTCATGATTCAATCGTAGATCTTGATTAGATCATGGAAATACTTGCTCATTAATTCCTAATTTCCTCATTAATGTCCTTTAGATATTTAGCAAAGACTTCAATCTTAAAACAATTGAATCTTAAAAATAACTTGGAAAAATATGATCAACCAATTACATAGATTAATGGTACTAATTGAAGGTTCCAACCCAAAAGTAAGAAAGACCTAGCATGCTCCAACAAACTCCATCCAAAGAGATCACTCCTTAAAAGTGCAACTTTCCCAAAGCGAAGAGATAAAGTGTTGAGCGAATGAGGAATCTTAGATTTATGAAAATAGCCCTAGAGAAAAATCCTACCAAGCTAACACGTGCCCTAGATTTCTCCCGAAAGACGATAAACAAAAATTGTGCAGCCACCATGTGGCACATTACGCACCTTTGAGAATAACCTTTTACTTTAAGTGTAGATTCATCCTGAAGTCAAAAATGTATAAAAGCCCAAAACTGAAAGAAGATTAAGGGAAAAATTGCTTTAAAGATACCTTGAATGATGTCTTGTAATGTAAATCTGTAGTCTAACATGAAGTGGCCATGAAGAATGTAGATCTTGGTTTTGAATTGGATATGCAACAATGCTTAACTTGGACGTTGAATGCTACATCAGAACACTAGCTCAACAACATGCTTGATGCATTATGTCTTTGACATGATAAGGGTTCTTGAATTGCTGCAACAAATGATGGAGAACTTTTCCATTGAATGCTTTATAAATGCTCTTGAATTCCCTTGAATACTCTTGTAATCATAAACATGCTATTAGGAATGCTCTCTTGAAAGTATTAGGTGGAAAATGAGTGAAATAACCTTGTATTCATACTTATTTATGCAAAATTTCCTAGAATTACAACACTACAAGCTGACATTAGATCTAGAAAGATAAAATCTTGCCAAAAATTGGATTTAAATTAGGTCTTGATTAAAGTGGGACTCATACGCCCAAGGTGGCATATGAGTCTCAGTGGCTCAAAACTGGGGCACAAACTCCAAGATAGGTCCTGATTAATGTGAAATTCAATATCAAGTCTCAAAGCCTAGGTGGGACTCATACGCCCAAGGTGGCGTATGAGTCCTAAACCACTAAATCTGAAATGCATGACCAAAAACACTGAATTGTGACTGGTTATTTGATAAATGTTAGGATTATCTCCGGAAAAATGTATTTAATGAGGCTTGTGGGTGCAAAATAGGGCCAATTAAGGCATAAATAAACCCAATTAATTAATAAAACCCTAGATTAGTGTTAAAGTGTTAGGATACACTTTACAACACCCTAAATAAAGCACCATTAGGTCCATTTAGTTTACAAGGGCCTTAAACTTAATGCGAAGGTGTAAATAAATACACTAAATTAAGACAAAATTAGGTCTATTTAGCTTAAAAGGGCACTAAACCTAATGTGAACGTGTAAAACACATTACCACACTAGATCAAAGCAACATTAAACACATTACCACACTAGATCAAAGCAACATTAGTTTTATTTTAATGTTAATCATTCCCAAATTAAGTGTGAAAATGTAAAGGACAACATTTTTCTACACTAGAGTATTTTATTAAATTATTTAAAATAATTAAATAATTATCTAAGAAATCATTGAAATCTTAAGAATGAGAATATGAAATACAAACTTTCCAAATTTAAAATTATTTTAATATTTTTATTTAATTATATCATTAATCTATTACAAAATAAATACCTTGAAAATAATATTTCTAAATCTTTTATTAAGATTAAAAATAAATTGTATACATTTATTACATTTATTATAGGGAAAGTTTATTTCCCTTCACAATTATGAAAACAAAAAATTGCTCAATATAATTTATAGAAAATAAGTGAACCAGTAAACACTAAGCAGCCTCGATCTCATTCGAATTGCATGGAGACGCCATTTTCATTTTTTAAGTAGCTCACCATACAAAGACGATATAAATAAGAGACGGTTCAGCCATCCGACCAACTCACAATACAGTTAGCATTTGGGTAGATCAAAAGGAGGAGGAGGCAATTTATCTGAATCTCTTGGCCCATCCTCTGTAATAAATACCATGTCAAAACCAAGTGCTGAATGGGATTCAAAGTGGCAATGCATCAGCCAAGCTCCTGTTACATAACAACATAGATAAATTGACTATAATTTGGTTGTTGAGAAGTGAAAGGCATTTTTAACTAAACTAAATATTTAATGGTACAGATGACCGAGGAGAAAGATCAGTGTTAATGCCTAAGTACAATAAATGTAAGTGAACTATTTATATTATAATTCTTATGAAATATTATGCATGAAATAAAATATGGGTCAATCTCAATCGACTCAAAACAGAATGCTAATGTTATTTTAAAACTAATTTGCTTCAATGGGAAAACAACAATTGTAAATGAAAATATATAGAGTTGAAACTAGTTTACCTGGGTTGTTGGCTATAAATCTAATTGCCGCCCACCCACCAGGAGGAACTCCGATGGTATTCACCAATGGAGGATCTACCAAATTAAATTTTGCAGGATCCGTGTGAGAATCATAGTTTCCAAAACCTTGCCCCACAACATAAAAATTATGGCCATGAAGGTGTATAGGATGATCCTCTATTGTAATAATCCCGGTATTCTGAAACACTATTTGCACATTGCTGTTAAATTTCAGAACTTTTACTTTTGTTCCTAATTCAGCTCCCCAAAGACTCAATGGCACAGTTCCTGTGTAATCATATACTACTGGAGGATTATCAGGAAAATCTGTGGTAAACACTCCACCTATACCAAAATAATAGGCCTGCAAAATTGAGATATTTGGCTCAACGAATGAAATGTTATTAAAAGCTCCAACAGCTCTTGCGCCGTAGAGACCTGCACATGAATTGTTTGGACAGCTTATAAGTGCCAAGCCCTCTGTTATTAACATTTCTACGTCAACAATCTGTGGTACTGATGGCATTTGACTTCTCAGATTCCTACTGATTTTCTCAGTTAGTAACATGTCCACGTCAAAAATCTGTGGTACCCAGGGATTAAGACTTCTCAGATTGCTACTGAATTTGATTGCTGTTGCAGTATCATTAAATGCAGGAAGAGTAGGCAGCACAGGGACAGACGTATTACTGGAATCTTTGTATTGCAGTATTGCAGTTGTTGTGGTATTTACAAAATCAGTACCCAGAGGTATGCTGTTATATACGCGGGTGGCAATGTAAAAGAGCCCTGACTGTTGGGCAGTTGTTATGAGGATATCCATGGTGTTACCTGGATTTGTCAGCAGTACATCGGTTGTATATGGTTTTGTATACTCGGCATCCACTGCCACAACAGTCATCAGGTGGTCAGCAATTTTGAAGAAGTATGAATGAAGCATCACACAGTTTACGATCCTCATTAGATAAGTTTTCCCTCTCTCAACCAAAAACCTCGTAGTGTCTGCATTCACAATTCATTAATTAAATAATCATCTCTTCAAAACTAGTATAACTTCAGATATACTTTAAAAAATCTAATTTTTCATTGATGCGCACAATTTGCAGAGCAAGGGAAGAAGTCTCCCGGTTCGCCATTGATTGTGGATGCGTTGGAATCTGTTGGTACAGCACATGTTCGAATGGCATTAGCCAGCACATCTTCTACGTTTGCATTCCACCATTCACCTGCACAGTATACCCAAAAACAAAAATTATATTGAATTTCGCAATTGGGAGTCGGTATTCTTGGCTTTCGCTATTCCAATTATTCCAACGGTTTTTTCTTTTCACTTATAGATTCTTAGATTTTACGTTTTAATTTGAATCTTAGTTATTAGGTCCAAGTTTTGATAATTCTAAGGTCCAAGCTACGATAGATTTAATTTCTACATAGAATCTAATCAAGGCCAAAGCTCCGTGGAGTGTCTATGTAATCAATAGTTGATTGATACACTTAACCAAATAAATCAAACTAAAAACATTTTAGGCAACATACGACAAAAATATTAGATAGATGACGATGGCAGCAAGTAAGAACTCGTCAATGCAGCTCATGGATAGGTAGATGTTTGACGTAGCCTGTAGTACGTGGGAATGAGGCAATTTTAGTTTCTCATTCTCGCATTCAAAAGTGAAATTACATTATGTTATTTTCTACCAGTTGTATTGCTAAAAAGTATAATAGATATGTTTATAATATATTGGTAGATATGTTTATAATATTTTGGTATAAAAAAAATTACATTATGTTATTTTCTACCAGTTGTATTGCTAAAAAGTATAATAGATATGTTTATAATATTTTGGTAGATATGTTTATAATATTTTGGTATAAAAAAAATTAATTAAGTACATTGAGTTGGGGGATTAGGTTATTTGATGAGTGGGCATTTAAAATGGGTGGATAAAAATTTGAATAGAGTAATATACAGTTATATTGAAATGGAGATAATTTTGAGGTAAGAAGTAAATATATAGAAATACATTGAGAAATGTTACAGGACATGATATTTGGTGTGTTTCCATGAAGCTCTTTAATAACAAATTCATTAAACATTGCGTTGAAAGAAACACAGATGCCCTATTCCATGGACAGATTTACTAAACAATGAGTTCAAAGAAACACGGATCACTAAGTAAAGTTGCCACACAGATCCAAATTAAAGCAGCAGCCCTATCAAATAGGCTGCCTCAAAAATTGATATTACATAGATCAGACAGATCTTCTACATAACATTCGCATATGCCTTTCACTAAGAATTTCAAGATAAGGGATTTGAGTGGGAAAGAGCAACCTACCCAAAATAATAAGAATCTCAGCATCTGGTTTGGGGAAAGGATAGTCGATTCCAGGCCGGGGTAAAATAACCAAAGCTCCATGCACAGTAGATCTGAGATATGTGATATGCGCATGCCACCACAGCGTCCCTTCCTGTCCTCTCACTGTAAAATTGTAGGTGTATTTATTCCCAGGAATGATCGGACATTGCGATACGTAGGGCGTTCCGTCTGCCCAGCAAGATTTGAGCTGCGTCACGCCATGCCTGCAAAATCATAAACAGTAAAAACCTCTACCATAATTTTATTATCAAGCCAAACTTCAATAGATGAAAATTTGAATAGTCTTTGACTCTTTATTACCAGTGTATAGTAACATTATATGGTGCATTGTTCTCCACTTCAACGACCAGATTATCGCCTTCGTGAACGGTTATAGTCGGGCCAGGAAGCTGTCCATTGACTGTTACAACCGTCTGAGTGTCACACAATTTAGTGACCCTCTGTGTTCCAATCTGTAACACGGTTAAAAATACAACTTAGACCTCAGGCTGAACAGAATGCTTAGATTTTACTGGATTATAAAAAAACTGCTCACAGTGAATTTGTGGTGCACAATGGCTCCACACGCTGGCAATGGCGATACCAAAATTAAACAGACAAGTGCCGCAAATTTCAGCACACTTGACAACCCTAACATGATTAACTCTTTTTTAATTTTGTTCACGAGAGCGGTATCGTATTTATACGCGAAAAGTAAATCACGACAGCTTTAACTTTGGTGTTTTTGGTAATTCTCTGTCATTTGCTAACCACTAATAAGTATAATATTAGAAAGCCAATTTGTTTCGATTGTCCCTCTGATACGCATTGTTTCGATTGTCCCTCTGATTTGGTAAACGCTTATATTCCACCAAGCGCTACATTTCATACGTCTTATTATTATTATTCTAAATACGGCACAGGCCCTTATAATAGTGTTCTGTATTCCTTTTTCTTGTTCGATAACGCTTGCTGATTCAACATTTTCTCCGTAAATTTGTCTTGTGGCAAAAACAATACGAATCAGGATGCTACCAATTATTTTGAAAGACCTTAAACAGTCTACACAGTCCCGGAAATCAGTCGTCTTTGTATTTTTTCGAGGAAAATAAATTATTTCTTTGTCATTTCGACTTTTAAAAATCAAAAGTCGCGATGTTTGATGGGTTGTTTGGCCAATTAGGAAAAGTCAGAAATCATAAAATCTTTTGATGGAGTTGCCTCGTGAATATTGAGTTAGTTAAAATATTTGTACTGATATTATTAGGTGTTATTAGGTGTTGATTTCATTCAAACTGCTTCATATTGAAAACATATATTTCCTTTTGGACAATGAGTGTCCCAAATACTTGTACTATTATTTTCAACACGATAAAAAATGTTTTTTTTTCTTTAATAATATCATCATTGAATAATAATAATCAGGGTTTAGTTGGTGAGATCATAGATAGGAGTCTTATTCTTAATTCATTTACTAAATATTAATGTGGTGTTCATATAATTATAGTCTATATATAAATATGTTAAGAGAATGATAAACAGTTTTCAGATCTGATTTTTGATTCTTGTTTAACAAGATGTAACAAAGAAAATATTTCTATTGATATTGATAGCACTTCAACTCAATTTGTGTCATTAGAAAGATGATAAATACATCTAAAATTATGAAATTAGCTTCAACTATGTTAACAACTATGTTAACATTTTCAATCAACATTTGGGATCAAACTCCATGACATATCATAAGGATGAAGAAAAGTGGATCATACAATGAGTTCCAAAATGATGGTAAAATATATTAACTTGATTGTTTCAAAAAAACTTCTCTCATAATTATCATCTCATGGAAAATAATTATGTTGTAACTTAACTTCAACACAAAAATTTGACGCTTAAGATATCTAAAATGTGTAAGTGATCCTTGAGTAGAGTTGCAAATCTATTATATTATACTATTTTTTTCTAAATGAAGAATAATATGTTAAGCAATGAATTATCGTTATTCAATATACTTGTTTGGCTTCGAAATTATTTGAATAATATATAATGAAATAAATAATATTTTATCTTTATCAGACTATACATTATGTTAATAAAATAAAAATATAAAAAACTGGAACTAGATGGCTGAGCTCCAAGCGTGAAACACCCATAACAAGTATTTTCAAATTTTTGACCCACAAAGGTACCATGGAAAAGGTTTCCAAATGGCAGGGTCTGGAAGAAGACTGCATACTTGTAAAAAAATCATCAACATCAAAGACAGTTCAAGGGCCAAGGTCATGTAAGCCCTTCTCCAAGGACATGGAATAGTGGGAAGGGTTTTGTGGGCTGGCAAAAGCTTGCATTCTATCACCAGTAGTCAGGTTAGTTCAAAAGTTGGGGACCCACTAGCACTTTTTCAAAGGTATTAGAAGGTGGGAAGGGTTGTGCAACTTTTCTAAATAAGATCCCTATCCTGAAACTAAGCCCATATGGTGCCCCCTTTAATCCTCCTTTACCAAGCAAACCATGATTTCAAAAGTCCACTTGGAAACCCACTATAGTCACCAATACTATATAATTCTTAGAGTCTAGTTCTCATACATATTTCATAAATATAGTCACCAATACTATATAATTCTATAAATAGGAGCATGTGAAATAACTCAAATATTCTTAAATCATCAATATATCTATTAATACATGGTCATGCCTACACTACATGTTCATCCCAACCAATTGGAAACCCACTAGGGTTGTGCAACTTCTTAGAGTCTAGTTCTCATACATATTTCACAAATATAGTCACCAATACTATAATTCTATAATAGAAGCATGTGAAATAACTCAAATATTCTTAAATCATCAATATATCTATTAATACATGGTCATGCCTACAGTACATGTTCATCCCAACCAATTGGCATCATATAGATTTGACAGTTGACACCATCTTCTACTAGGCTACAAATAGAACCATGTATGTTTAACACCGATCACACTCTCATCCACATGAAAATTCCACCTTACATGTATGACATGTATTTTTCAAGGCCTAACTAATGGTCGCTTGTATAGATATAGGTTGCATGTATAAGGTGCAAATAGAGAAGCTCCTACAATTAGAAAATTAAATTTCGTATACATAATAGTATATAGTTATTCTTTAATGTTGTAAAATTATATTACATATATTTGTTCTTATCTTGAATGTGAATTCACATGTTCAGATAGAGTTTTTGTTTGCATATTCTATAATTTTTGCAAGCTAATACACTATTTTTAGGCTTGAATTTTTACCCTCATAAGATTTATATCCCAAGAAGAGATTCTTGAAAGTTTATAGATGACCATAAAATAACAAATGGGATTATAAACATGCACAAGTGGATCAAAAAAGATATCATGAGGAGATCTTGGTGTTGAAGATACCAAAAAAAATGAGATATCTTGGGTTCCAAAATGGTTGTCCAAACTATACAAGCCTAAGTTTATTTACTTCCTAAAATAACTTGATTCATCTGAATGCATTCCCTCCCATTTTTATTTAAATACATCCAATTATTTAATTAATTTTTTTCAATCCTCTTCCTAGAACTAATTAAATAAAATTTAAATATGTATTTAACTAATTTATCATTTTCCTCCTTTTCTTCTATAATCCAACCTTAATTAAATAAATATAAGATGTATTTAATTAAGTTCACCCTTCATATCTTGATCTTCTAAAAATTAAATAAATGTAAACTATTTTCTAATTTTCAAAATTCTCCCCCAAACCATTAGTCAAAAACCTAATTAATTAAGTGATAAATTCACATCCCCATTCCTCAGCTTTATTAATCCTAGTCAAGCATGAACATGCCATGCATATACATTACTCCATGCTTTATAATTATTCATACAATACTCTCATCAAATCTTGTCCATATATTTAATCAAGAAAAAGATAACTCTTCACATGACTCCAAAAGGTTCTTTCATGTCTTTACCATCCTTCCTTTTTCTAAGAAGACCATCATTCAAATCCCTTCAATCATGTAACTCATTTTTTGCATTGATTAGAAGGTCCCAATTAGATACTTTTCATGGATCTAATTCTTTAAATAAATCTCACTCATTAAGTTTTTAATCAATCATAGCCCTTTCTTTGGTATCCCTCAAGTCTATAAACAACTCACCCTATGAGCTAGATTCTAAAGAACATATAAAGAAATATTATTCTATTAAAAATGTAAACCAACATCCCATCTCTCATCACAAATCTTGATCGCATCCACACTTTGTGTGCACAACAAGAGATTTTTTGTTGGGGGATTATTATGACTTTTTTTCTCTTTTATGTGTTAGTCTCTTAGTTTAATTGGAGGTGGAAATTAGACATAGAATAATAGTTTGAGTTTTACTATTTAATTCTTTAGTTGTGTTCTTGTTTGGTTGAGAAAAGGGATCTAGGGTATAAATCACACTCTTCCCACTTTTTGGTAGCAAGTGATTAAAAATGATCTAAAAAAACCTACTTGGCTACAAACCTTGTAGGAAGATCCAAAATGATGGATCAAGATTTTAATCCCTTTTTGGTGGTGGTGGGAATGCTTGTATAATTTGATTTTGATATGATATAATTATGTAATCTAGGTCTATTATGAAATTTCAACAAAGTGCTATGATTTTTGAGAAATTGAATGTGACAAGACAAAAATTGAACTAAAAAAGGTAGAGGGTAGACACAGAGCCCCTGGTGTAAAAATATGGTGATGAATCAGCTGGTTTAGGGTGTGGTGTACCCTAAATTGTCCTCCTACTTTTCAAAATATTATTTCACAGACCTCGAGTCTCTAGACTATAGATTTTGTTCTTCTAGAGTTGTTACTGGAACATCATCTGTTGATGAGAAAATCTTGATTCCTTGACTTGATAACTTGTAGGGTTTGAGTTCGTGAATAAGTAAATAGCCTTTAATCTTCCTTCAATTCACTTCAAATCTACAAATTACACACATGAAAAGAGGGGAAAGGTGCCTTTAGTAACCTTCCAAATTTCATTTGTGAATTTAACAATGCAACTTTCATCTCCCAGTTGCCCTTTTAAAATTAAATTTTTACTCGCCTTTGGAATGTACCTTATCTCTCATAGCAGCCATTGATTTCCATTCTAAAATTTTATTTGAATCCTTCCCTTTCCAATAATTTGAAAAGGTTCATTATCTCCTAAATACATCAGTCCAAAATCTCCTTGGACATGAACAAGAAAATAATATATATGGGTCATAGCATGAAATGAAGCCCCTACATCTAGTATTCATGAACCTTTAGCATTATATAGGGAAATAATTAAGGCATCATCATTAAATTGACTTGCAGCAAATTTTTTTTGTTGTCATCTTGTTGTTTGTCTCCTTTGTTTTTCCAAGACCATTAATATTTCTTCAAGTGACTTGGTTTTCCATATTATCAAAAATATTCCCTTCCTTTGGATTGAGACATTCTATTCCTTGATCTCCCTCATTATTTCCTACAACCTCCAGGGCTTCTTCATCTCTTTTTATCTTCCCATGTTTTCTACATTCAAAATATTACCTAATGTTGAAGTCTCACCATGATTTTCCTTCCAATCTCCTCACTCAAAATCACATCAAGACTAAGAGAGCCCAAAATTCTTCATTAAAACTAATATTTATAGAAGTTAGTTGACTAGTAACTATATTAAATTGAAACTCCTTCAACCATTTTTCATATTATATAACTGATTCATCAAGAATACCTTATTCAATGCTGACGGCTTTTGTATAATTTTTCCAATGTTTACATCAATTCATCTATTCTCTTCACTTGGATATGTTAAATGCCACAGGTAGTGTCAAGTACAACCAAATACTTCCTAGTGTCTTTCTATCCATAATTTCTCATTGCTTATCCGCCATTGCTGATAGTTTTTTCTTTCCCTTGCAATGGTTGCCACAAATATTTTTGATACATGTAATCTTCTTTCTACATTGTCCATAGTTGATAATTCTAGCTGATGAACTTCTTGACCTTCAATTTTCCTTCTTCAAACATTTCTCCCACTCAATTGTGAGACTCTCCTACCAAACGATTGAACAACACTACTTTGATACCAATTTTTAGGATTTTCAGGGAGGATGGAACAATTAAATTAATCAATTAACCAATGCATATAAAAAAACTAAAGAATAGAAGTGAATTGCATAGAGACAAAATAATTTTAACATGGTTCACCCAATGTGGACTACATCCATAAACAACAATTCAAAATTTTATTCCAGCAAAAAACAAGATTACATTAACTATTAGCAATATCCACTACTGCATGCAACTTAAACACCCTCACATTTTTCTATGTTTAGAATGCTACTGTTGTTGCATGTTCATCCATGAACCTATGCTTCAATTCCACACATTGTTGCATATTATTCACATTCATGCTGTGACTTTCCAACTTCCATTGCTCACAATTTGTTGCATGTAACCCAGAGCATGATCGGGATCCACATACCAACATAAAGGTAAATGATAAATTAATTAAATAAATACTAAATATTTAATTAATTAATGGCTATGATAGGGTAAAATCAAGTGTGGTTAGATATTTTCAATTTTAGGTGCCTACATTAGTACATTTTTTTACTACTTCCACATAGAGCACATGTTGAATTAAGGTGGAATTGAGCCAACTATTTAACATGATTTTTCAAAGGACTTTATCAATATGTATCTAATGGAAGAAAAAAAAAATTAAATCATTTATATGCATTATCAAAATATTGAACAAGAAAAACAACATTAGGAACAAAAGATGTACTTCATGATCTACTTTCAATATAAAACTTTGAGGGCACTTCAATGTTGTCATTATTTTGCACATCTAAATCAATGATCCCAAGAACAACTGTAGAGCTGCTAAAATTGGTGGCCATTTAAATTTTAAAAAAAGGATCATTTGAAGGCAAGAATTCCTTCTTAAGAAAATATAATAAATCTGGAGGGATCCTACTACTAAATGCAATATAAAACAAAGATGAAAAGAATAAAAGAATGAAACTAACAAGAACAAACAAACCAAACCAAATAAAAGTTATGATAAAATTCACATAGACAAAAATCATCTATAATTATATTACTATCATAAAAGATGTTTTAATTTTATTGATATATTTTTTATATTTTTAAAAAATATTTTTAATTAAAATAATTTATTATATTAAATTAATAGCTTAAAGCGAGCATTTGAAATAACTTTAAGCTATGCTTTACAGCATTTTTAAATGTTTATAATAAAGATATGAATTGTATTAGTAAACCTTAATTTAATATAATAAATTATTTTAATAAAGGTTAAAGTTCCGTGGAGTGTGCATGCAAACACTTGATTGCTACGGTTAACCAAAAAATATGAATTAAAAACTTTGTACGCATCTTTCTACGCCAAAAATATTAGATACATGACAATGACAACAAGTAAGAACTCGTCAACGTAGCTCATGCAAACGTAGATGTTTCACATAGTAGCTATCATGGATTTTTGGTCTCGCATTATAAAATTTACTTAATCCACCTTATTTATTTGTTTATTTTCTCTTATAAAAGTACATTAGAATTTTGACAATTATAAATTTTGTTATATTATTAAATTTAAAAATAAAATAAAAGTAGTTTATCTATCTTATTCAATAATCAATCTAAATAACGACGAGAGATATCTTTTCTAGACATATAGATTGTTGTGAATATTTATATTACTATATGTAATTTTTTTTTTGTGTGCATAATTTTTTGTATTTTTCTTATATGATTAATTAAATATTTAATTTGAAAATAATTTATCAATTTTTTTTAATTTGTAAATATGATTCTACTGATTTCAAAAAGATAATACATTGCAGTCCAAAATCCCCAACCAGTCGTAGAAACATCAAACAAACTGATAAGTAGGAGGTATTTTTCCACAGCATGTCAAATTATGATAATGCTATCCGGATTCAACCGTGTAGTTTCAAGTCAAACTCATTGACCCATGTTTCATGAGTAGTGGTTCAATAAGAACCCATCTCTCATGATATCGAATGGTCCACTTAGCACTCATTGCATCTAGGTGATGCTCACAGAGGTGAAGCACTAGTCCGTCCCGGGAGGTGCCCATCCCAGTACTGCTCCAGCTCAAGCGCGCTTAACCAGGGAGTTTTCTCCAAAGTTAAGCCCGCTTGAGTTGTTACCCCATTTGCAAAACCTTCAGCAAGTGTTGTGCCTTATGAACCATTCATAATAGAGCCCCTTTAGCTCATCAATTGATAAGTAGGAGGTATTTTTCCACAGCATGTCAAATTATGATATTGCTATCAGGATTCAACCGTGTAGTTTCGAGTCAAACTCATTGACCCATGTTTCATGAGTAGTGGTTCAACAAGAACCCATCTCTCATGATATCGAATGGTCCACTTAGCACTCATTGCATCTAGGTGATGCTCACAGAGGTGAAGCACTGGTCCGTCCCGGGAGGTCACCCATCCCAGTACTGCTCCAGCTCAAGCGCGCTTAACCAGGGAGTTTTCTCCAAGGTTAAGCCCGCTTGAGTTGTTACCCCATTTGCAAAACCTTCAGCAAGTGTTGTGCCTTATGAACCATTCATAATAGAGCCCCTTTAGCTCATCAATTGATAAGTAGGAGGTATTTTTCCACAGCATGTCAAATTATGATATTGCTATCAGGATTCAACCATGTAGTTTTGAGTCAAACTCATTGACCCATGTTTCATGAGTAGTGGTTCAACAACTCCATCTTCATGATAATCTAATGGTCCACTTAGCACTCATTGCATCTAGGTGATGCTCTCATAGAGGTGAAGCACTTGGGCCTTCCCAAGAGGTTACCCATTCCAGTACTACTCTAGCTCAGGCATGATAAACCACAATGCTTTTCCCCAAGGTTAAGCACACTTAGCTTGTAGCCCCATTTGCAAAACCTTCATCAAGTGTTGTGCCTTTTGAACCATTCATTATAGAGCCCATTTAGCTCATCAACTAATAAGTAGG
>VDFB02193867.1:567620767-567678556 GCA_007258455.2 Sequoia sempervirens | reverse complement strand
TTCACCTCTGTGAGCATCACCTAGATGCAATGAGTGCTAAGTGGACCATTCGATATCATGAGAGATGGGTTCTTGTTGAACCACTACTCATGAAACATGGGTCAATGAGTTTGATTTGAAACTACACGGTTGAATCCTAATAGCAATATCGTAATTTGACACGCTATAGAGAAATACCTCCTACTTATCAATTGATGAGCGAAAGGGGCTCTATTATGAATGGTTCATAAGGCACAACATTTGCTAAAGGTTTTGCAAATGGGGTAACAACTCAAGCGGGCTTAACCTTGGAGAAAACTCCCTAGTTAAGCACGCTTGAGCTGGAGCAGTACTAGGATGGGTGACCTCCGGATCTGCTTCACCTTGTGAGCATCACCTAGATGCAATGAGTGCTAAGTGGACCATTCGATATCATGAGAGATGGGTTCTTGTTGAACCACTACTCATGAAACATGGGTCAATGAGTTTGACTTGAAACTACACAGTTGAATCCTAATAGCAATATCATAATTTGAAACGCTATGGAAAAATACCTCCTACTTATCAATTGATGAGCTAAAGTGGCTCTATTATGAATGGTTCATAAGGCACAACACTTGCTGAAGGTTTTGCAAATGGGGTAACAACTCAAGCAGGCTTAACCTTGGAGAAAACTCCCTGGTTAAGCGCGCTTGAGCTGGAGCAGTACTGGGATGGGTGACCTCCCAGGACGGACCAATGCTTCACCTCTGTGAGCATCACCTAGATGCAATGAGTGCTAAGTGGACCATTCCATATCATGAGAGATGGGTTCTTGTTGAACCACTACTCATGAAACATGGGTCAATGAGTTTGACTCGAACTACACGGTTGAATCCTGATAGCAATATCATAATTTGACACGCTGTGGAAAAATACCTCCTACTTATCAATTGATGAGCTAAAGGGGCTCTATTATGAATGGTTCATAAGGCACAACACTTGCTGAAGGTTTTGCAAATGGGGTAACAACTCAAGTGGGCTTAACCTTGGAGAAAACTCCTTGGTTAAGCGCGCTTGAGCTGGAGCAGTACTGGGATGGGTGACCTCCCGGGACGGACCAGTGCTTCACCTCTGTGAGCATCACCTAGATTCAATGAGTGCTAAGTGGACCATTCGATATCATGAGAGATGGGTTGTTGTTGAACCACTACTCATGAAACATGGGTCAATGAGTTTGACTCGAAACTACACGGTTGAATCCTGATAGCAATATCATAATTTGACATGCTGTGGAAAAATACCTCCTACTTATCAATTGATGAGCTAAAGGGGCTCTATTATGAATGGTTAATAAGGCACAACACTTGCTGAAGGTTTTGCAAATGGGGTAACAACTCAAGCAGGCTTAACCTTGGAGAAAACTCCCTGGTTAAGCGCGCTTGAGTTGGAGCAGTACTGGGATGGGTGACCTCCCGGGACGGACCAGTGCTTCACCTCTATGAGCATCACCTAAATGCAATGAGTGCTAAGTGGACCATTCGATATAATGAGAGATGGGTTCTTGTTGAACCACTACTCATGAAACATGGGTCAATGAGTTTGACTCGAAACTACACGATTGAATCCTGATAACAATATCAAAATCCAACAAACTACCCCAACCGAACAGTCCAACTTTCAAACACATTAAAAAACCAACCCACCATTCACCAAGCAACCCCAGACAAGATTTTGAATTCGAGCAACCAGGGAGACATTTACAAACAACCCAAAAAACTAAGCAACAAACATATCACTAGACCCCTGTAATACCAGTTAATCCTCCATTAACACACCCTCTGCAAGCAAGAGATCCCTAAAGATTCGAAGCCAGTCCACCCCTCCAAATGACTCTAGGAACAAGTGATGTTTCAGGAAAATCAGCCCACACTAAGCCCGATCATGGTGCCTCCTCAATGCCTCACCTTTAATATCCAAGATGAAGGGATAGCGCTTAACATGCACACTAGGAAGAAGGGCACAATGTAGGTCTCGAGGCCGAGGGATTCCCCTACCCAATTTTGCAATTACTACCACATCCATTGCGCCTTCTAACAAACTTTCCCAAACCAGCTTCCGCACCATGAGCAAAACCATTGCTTTCAGCACCTCTAGATCCAGGAGCACAGCCAAAAACTAAGCCGCTATATCTACATTCGTCTGCCAGCACTCCATTGAATTCATGAACTCCTCACCTAGCATCAACTCCACCACCCCCAAAACCAACTCATCCAAGTCTCTGAACACCGATTTTACCCACCCATGCTGAATTCTCCCATAGAAATCCCACAACTTTCTCGCAGACAAAAGACACACAGGCGTCTCCATCTTCAAGGTGAAGAAATGAGGAACACCAGGGTTAATAAAGACACTTGATGCCTCCACCGGTTTTGGCATCTCATCAACCCCAAGCTCCAACTCCTCCCTGTCCTTCGACATGACATTGCATTTATGAAGCCAAACGGACATCACTGTGCCGGCCAAGACCATGTGGCCAACCACGTCCCACGATGACAACAATACTGAAACTGCCCACTTGGCAGCCATGGGAATTTATTAATTTTTTTACTATATTATAATTATTATTTAAAAAATATGACTCAAGATATTTAATTTAATAATTTAGTTTGAAGTTCCAATTAAACAATGTATATTAATTTATATTAAAATATTTTATATGGTAAGGTTTTTTTTAACATTTTAATATTTTTAGAAATGAATAGTAATTATAAAAATTAATAATAATCAAATGAAAAAAAATGAATTTAATTGTATTGTATTCATAAATATATTTATAATAATAAAATTTTACATCAATTTAATTTAATTTATACATATGTTAATTTATAAAAATGATTTTTTTATATTAATTTATTTGATATTTAAATAAATTTTATTTAAAACTATAATAATTGTAAGAATTTAATTTAATTTAATTTATAATTTGAGATCATGTATCATTGAAGAAAATAACAATTCCTACACAAGTGAAGTGTCTCCACTTTCACTCCAAATAAAACCATGGCAGTGACTTAACCATTGGATGGTGATCTAAATTTTAGAATAAGAAAAACGTCTTAAGGATTTATCTCTATCCACAGGACCACTCCCCCTCTTCCAAAAGGTCACTGATCTTCAACAAGACAGGGAGTTGATCCACTCCTCTATTTACCATCTATCCACCACAATGCCTTCACGCAAGACAATGACTTAACTCCAGAATTTTGAAATTGTCTTTGAGAAGAGTTCCCTATGTAATGTTATTTAATTTCCAGTGTTGCAATGAATTCTTCTTTAAGTCACTGGTTATCAGTATGGAATCATTTTCAAACTCAAAATGTTTGTAACCAGATGCAATTGCCAACTGCCAATGTGATCACATTCAAATCTACTAATGTTTAATCTTTGTTGTTTTATTTACAAACTAAAAAGTACAAGGCCCAAATTCTCTCTGGCTGCAACATCAAATTTTATCTTAGGATTCTTAGTCCCAGAACTCATCCCATGCACCTTTTTACAACTTAGTTTTTTCTCAATTATCCCATTAACAATGGTTTTCTATAATTTATTTTGAAAGGACAAATTCAAAAATGGCAAACCCAGACTTGAACTATGAATACAACTAATTTGTAGAACATTGATTAAATGAGATTTGGTTTAAAATTACTACCACATATTGCTTGCATTACCTCTAAAATATTACTTTCCTTCATGCCATTTGAATATATGAACTTACAAACTTGTATGTAAATGCCAGATTAGGTTTGAGTTGATTTTATTCAAAGCTAGGCTTTATACTATGATGTGTGGATTGACTTATCTGCTTACAGATTTATTTCTAGCTATGATCAAGAGTATGGGCTATTGAGTATAGAGTATAACATGGGAGCAAGCCAGCCTCCTCTAATGAACAAGCTCATTTATCCAATAAACAAAATCTGCTAAGAGCATGCCAGGAGATGGAAAGAACCAATTCACTTAAGTGACTAGTTAACTAATCCATGCCCCCATTCTTAAGAACCGTAGTAGAAAAGTTCAGATAAAATTTTGTATCAAATCTTTTTATTCTTTATGAGCCAATTATAGTAGATTGTGTTTGTATGTTTCAATTTTCCATGACCTCATATTTTTTTATATAAAAAAATATTGAGAATTCTTTGGTTTTGTACCATTGAGAGGCACAATTCAACTTACTCTCCTACATAACTATCTTTTCTGCATTTTTTAATAAAAAGTTATTTAGACTTCTTTGGTTCAATACAATTAAGAGATTTATTATATAGCCACATTTGAGATTTTTAACTCAATTTGACAAGACACAATTTTGTACTTGATCAAGTTGTGTTTTTATGATCTAGTGAGCTACTTGTATTAATACTTTAAGTTGTGTTTTTATGAACCTTCTTTGATATTGTCTCATTGAAGGATACAATTGCAACTTACTTTACTTCCCAACTATTGCTTATGCCTTAAGTTATAAAAAGGAATTGAGGCTTTTTTGATTTACCACAATTGAAAGATGCAATATAAAGTTGCTTTAAATACTTAACTCAATCATATGCTGACATACAACATAAAATTTAGCAAAAAAAAAATATTAAATTTAGCAAAAAAAAAATATTAGAAAGATCAAAAACAATTGATGTAAACATCAAATCTGCAATTCTTCTTCCCTTCCTCTTCATTGCATTTGTTTTAAGAGCTAAATTTATGACAATTTAATGCCAATATATATAGAAGACAAATTAAAATGTGAGAAACAGAGAAAATATTGAGCTCAAATCCCCTTCTATTGTATGCCAAATGGGAGATTCGAATAGCATATGGTGATCCTTCAGATAAGCAAAGATCAGAAACAGTTGATGCAAACATCAAATCTGCAATCCTGCTTCTCTTACTCTTCATTGCATTTATTTTTAAGAGAGAAATTTAAGACAATAATGTCAATGTACAATTCATATAAGGCCAAATGCGAAATTTAATATAGAAGACAAAAAACATATAAAAAATAGAGACAATATTGAACTCAAATCCCCTTCTAGTGTATGCCAAATGGGAGATTTGAAATAGGGGATGGTGATCCCCCAAATGATAAGAAAAAGCAGAATTCATTGAATAGGCACTTGTACAGTTGGCATGTGAATTGTTGATCAAATTCTATAACAAAATATTGCATCCACTTCAAATTACCTATTGATTTTGAAGAACATTGGATCGGATCAGTGTGTGCCTTGATAGTCAACAGATACAATTATTGTTTGACAAATACCTCAACAAAATGAAGTTTCACAGACAACTTTATTTGATGGGTATACAAAGGTGCTTGTTGTAAATCTCATCAGCCTTAAAAGAGCATCCTCCTGGCCTGCAAATACTTGGAGCTTTGGAACAGGGATTTTCAAAGAAATTCAATGGCAAGCGTATGCCAAACTCAATTACCCATGCGCATGCTAAAAGGGAAACAAAGGTTCCTGTTCTGGAGATCCGTCAATACAAGTTACAAAATATGTGAGTCTTCTTGGGGCACACAAGTTGTTTCTTCAATTGCTACAGTAAATTGTGGATTACATTCTATACCGGTGTATACACACAAGCTGAGCTTGCTATTATAGCTTGGAGTTGGAGGTTTTCATGCAAACACCTGGCAGGTCCAAAGCCAGTCTTATCATCCTTTGTTTGCTTCCTCCCTTCTTGTTCCAATCTTAATGATTTGGCAAATGGTGTCAATTTGGGTCCATGAAACTATTTTAGCTGCATTTATCATCCTTCCAAATAATGCTAAATTCAAATTTTTAGAGCAATGTCCAGAAATCCATAGTAATCGAGTGAAAGTAAACCTCTTTTTATTCTAAATAGGTGTATTGGAAGCAAAGTTTTAGTATTTTTTGGAAGTGAAGACAACATCCAATGTCCCCCTAATAAAGTTATTATATGGGACTATGAGTTTCACAGATGTATTTATCAACTTACTACCGATTCCAAAGTTCAAGCAATAAAAATTACAAGGGATCATATGGTGGTGGTTTTAGAGAAGGAAACATGTGTATACAATTGTGTGGAAATTGAAGCAGATCTTCTCTATAGAATAAAGACTCTACTTAATACCCAAGGCCTTTGTGTTGTTTCTAATATGTCATCGAGTCCTGTTTTGGCATGCCCTGGTTTACTTAAAAGGCAGGTTCGTTTTGAACGCTTAGTACCTAGGAAAACAAGATTTGTATCTGCACATGACTCACGCATTGCTTGCCTTCCTCTGTCGAAGTATGGTGTTATTCTAGCAAAATCCAACACAAAAGGGACTCTGCTTCGCATCTTGAATACTTCGGATGGGACCTGTTTGCAAGAGGTATGGCTTTTCCCAACTCTTCACCGTCAACTGTACAGTCTGGATACTTCTACAATTATAGTGCCATCTCTGTGTTTTCCAAGTCTGCAACACTGTCTAACACATGTCCCTACAACTGAGTAAACTCTTTTGTTCAAGTTTTCTTGTCTTAATACATTTTCCAGATCAATTTGGATCAATTTCAAGTGTTCCATAATCTACTTTGTTAAGTTATCTAAATCAGTAATATTCAAGGATATCATGAATTGGTGCTCTAATACGCACAGGTCATTGAATTTCTCACTTGCTTGTACCAATGGCATGCGTATCCATGTGGCATTGGAAATTTGAACTGAGAGCTCATTATTGATTATTTAAATGTTACATAGGGCGTATGTAGTATAGAAGTTCAAAACTTATAAGTACCCATTTAGAACTTCCTTTCATAATCAGTATGGTCTTTGGCTAAGAAGCTTATTTCTGATAATATTTAGTGGTAGAGAAAATGGTTCCATCCATGGTTGGTTTTTAGTGTTCAATGATATTTGTTAGGATATGGTCGATTTCCCTCTATGCATGGTTGCATTTTTGTGCTACTTTTATAACCTTTCCATGTCCTATATGCTAATCCTAGAGTCTATTAGGGTAAGAACTTTAAGAGAGTCTAGTTCAAAATCATCCACACAAGGTTTTGTTTCTTTAAGAAATTGAAGACAAATTATCAGGTTTGAGGACAACTTTCAATAGAAGAGAAATGTAGATATAGAACATGCAATATAGTTGCAATTTGTTTAACATATTACTATTGTCTTCTCTAACGACATATTTAAAGATTAACTTTGTCCAAATCATGGTGTCAAGCATTCAGAAAATTAGGAACTAAAAAAATATGAAAAAGAAGCAATAGACATTAAGTGTCTAGAATGTGGGAATGCGAGAATGCATCTCCATAATGTCTATTAAATGTCAGGGAATTTTAAGGGGATGCAGGTACTCAAAATAAAAACAACCTTTCTTATTATTTTTGATGATTAATCAAAAAGAAACATAAACATTGAATGGGAAAATGAGTCCAAGAATCATAGTATTATAAAACACTCTCATACAATTAAAAATATTAAATGCATTGAATTCTTGATTCTTCTTCCTTGAAAATTTTGTTCATTGAGACAAAAAAAAATTACTGATTGGATACGAAGTAGTAGTTGTTGCATTCAGACCCCAAAGAATTCCATTTACAGATCATAAAACATAAGCAACAAATCAATTGTTCAATTGATTGTTGCTCAAAGGGACAACAGAGTTGATGCTCCCATCATTGGGAACGAATGGGTCAGCTTGATAGTGTAATCCCATTAAAAATTACCTTGCATCTCCATAAGGGCGACATCTATTGACAGATGACATAATAATTTAATGATATTGCCTTCTTGATTGCTCCATAGTAATGCCGCCTGGCTATTCAACGGGGAGTCATTATTTGGTTCTGCATAACAAATGGTAATATAAATTTCATAAACAAAAAGTATGAAGCAAAAGTTTATTTTTACCTCCCAAAAGGCTCTAAATAGACAAAAATACAGTTCGAACATCATATGAAAATGACCATTTATTCTGCAACCAAATGTTTCAGTAATGAATAGTATGCCAATCATTTCTTTCGAAAACAAAGAAAATATATTTATAAGCTAATATTTAACAAAAACATTGGATTTGCAATTGACAAAGCTTTGAACTTTCGATGGCATGAAGTGAGTTTCAAAACCTTTGAACTTTTTAGAAATTCTTACCAGATAAGGGTATGATAAATACCTGTAAGCTTTTTGAAATGCTCCTAAATGCTAGTGGTGTAATGGTGTAGACTGTTAAACGAAGTGGACTCCTGCTAACAAGAACAAAACTCACATTTCTTTGCAATTCTTTGCATGTATAGCAACAATTTCGCACAATTATTTGCATGTACAATTTTGCACGCACAACTGATTTGGTTTGCATGTATACCAAGCATCCTATATTTCGGTTGAGAAGTGCATGTTGTATACACATAAAAATGCTCATGTCTAGGCAATTAATTAAATATTTATTATTTAATTAGTTTTCTAAAGTCTCCTACATATGATTAAATTTAATTAATTTAATTATATTGTTCATTCATCTTATTCTTCCTTCATAATTAAATAAATTTATTTTATTTAATTATTTTCATATGTCCACTTAATTAATTAAATAAATACATTTTATTTATTTAAATTAATTATCAGTGTTTAAATTTAAATTAAATCTTTTGATTTAATTAAGTTTAAATATTTATCTTTCTTCTATTTTAAATTCTTCTTCTAATTAATTAAATGTTTCATTTAATTAATTTCATAAAAATGATTTAATTAAATAAATCTTATTTAATTAAAAATATCTTATGCTTTCTTTCTAAATCACAATTAGGTATTTTATTTGATTGTGAAATCTTCTCACATCATAATTAAATATTTTAATTATGAGATCTTCTGCTTTTTTTCAATAAATCCTGATTAAAGCTCTTTTTCTCACCAGCTTTCTTCTACTTTAAAAGCTTAATTAAATATTTTATTTAATTAAGAAAAGCTGAATGTCATCCACAAATAAATATTTGAATTTTTAATTCATTATTTATCAGCTTTAAATCTTTCTTTTATTCTTTTAAAGAAAGATGATTTCTTATCCTCTTATCTTTTTCCTCTTTCATAAAAATAGAAAAATCTTGTTTTTAGGTTTCTTCTATTTTCTCTTCAGTTTCATCTTTCTTCAGCCATTCGATTGCTAGGAATTATCACAACCGTTAATCAAGACAGCCAATCAAAATCATTCGAAAAACTCTATAAATACCTGTGTGAATCCAAGCATTGATAATAGGAAATTAATTAGAGTTCATGCATTTAATTCATTTAGTATTCATTTATCATAGCATCATGTTTATTTCAAGCTTATTAGTTCAAATCATTATCATAGCTTAATCTTGCATCATACATCATATCAAAATCTCGTTCTTTAGGAAGACAGTTTGTTGAGCCTAGCCTATAATCTGAGAACAAAAGCTGGAATTGACAAAAACACTAAAGATAGAGGACAATAGGACAACAATCAAAGCAGAATACTGAGTTTGCATTTCTTTACTTTTTATATTCTGTTTTGATATAATGTTTTATCGGTGTGCTTAAATAGTATTTTATTTTAACTCATTTACGCATATTATTTTTGACCACACACATGCATCACACATAAACCCCTATATTCCTATTGGAGCACCCTTTATTCTACATTTTCCCCTATATTCTTGTTGGAGCACTATTTTTTAACAATTAATTTTCAACGATGAGGATTTTCTTTTCATCTGAGATTTTCTCCCAAGTTTTTACGTATACAGAAAAATGCCATTGTAGTGGTATGCCTCTCGGCGTAATTATTTTATTAAATTAATAAAAATAATTAAAACATTATCTAAGAAATCGTTGAAACCTTAGATATTAGAATATGAAATATGAGTTCTCCAAATTTAATATTATTTTAATATTTTTGTTTAATTATATCACTAATTTATTAAAATATAAATACGTTAAGAATAATATTTATCAAAATATTTTCATAGAATTCTACAATAAGTTGTATGTATTTATTATATTAACCTAAAAAATAAGTGAACTAGTAAACTTTTGGCTTTCATTTCTAATTTTTTACAGCAGCTTACTTGCAAGTCCCCTGCTTATAACTAAGGTTTCAGGGCCACATCATCAAATATGATGTCACATCAGCATGCTTTTTGTCAAGGTGTCCAAAAAAGCCCCAAAAAAAGTGAGACCAATACTTGTGCATTCACAGCATGTTTAATTGAACCCTAATGTGGAATCACATGATTGGTGCTTTTTAGATCAAAGGAATACATTTTGTTTAATTATGGATAGTCATCATCAACACTAAACAACTTTAAAGTCACAACTATTGGTCCAATATTGATAAAAATATTGAGCATTATATAAACAACTACTATCACAACTATTGAAACATGCTCAGGTACTGGGTCCTCTCCCCTACATAAGGGACGGTTTGGTCATCGGACTAAATCGCAATACAACTAACATTTGGGTAGATCAAAAGAAAGAGGCGGCAATTTATCTGAATTTGTTGGCCCATCCTCTGTAATAAATACCATGTTAAAACCAATTGCTGAATGAGATTCAAAGTGGCAATGCATCATCCAAGCTCCTGTGACATAGCAACATAGAGAAACTGACTGTAATTTTGTTGTTGAGAAGTAAAAGGAATTTTAAAATAAACTATATATTTACGTTACAGTTGACAGAGGAGAAAGATTAGTTTTTACTGACTAAATACAATAAATGTAAGTGAACCATGTATATTATAATTCTCATGAAATGTTATGCATAAAATGAAATATGGGTCAATCTCGATCGACTCAAAACAGAACGGTAATGTTATTTTAAAACTAATTTGCTTCAATTGGAAAACAACGTTTGTAAATGAAATATATAGAGTTGAAACTAGCTTACCTGGGTTGTTGGCTATAAATCTAATTGCCGCCCACCTACCAGGAGGAACTCCGTTGGTATTCACCAATGGAGGATCTACCAAATTAAATTTTGCAGGATCCGTATGAGAATCATAGTTTCCAAAACCTTGCCCCACAACATAAAAATTATGGCCATGAAGGTGTATAGGATGATCCTCTATTGTAATAATTCCGGTATTTTGAAACACTATTTGCACATTGCTATTGAGTTTCAGAACTTTTACTTTTGTTCCTAATTCAGTTCCCCAAAGACTCAATGACACATTTCCTGTGTAATCATATACTACTGGAGGATTATCAGGAAAATCTTTGGTAAACACTCCATCTAGACCAAAATAATAGGCCTGCAAAATAGAGATGTTTGGCTCAATGAATGAAATGTTATTAAAAGCTCCAACAACTCTTCTGCCATAGGGAGTTGCACATGAATTGTTTGGACAGCTTATGAGTGCCAAGCCCTCTGTTATTAACATTTCTACATCAACAATCTGTGGTACTGATGGCGTCTGACTTCTCAGAAGACTCCTACTGGTTTTCTCAGTTATTAGCATGTCCACGTCAAAAATATGTGGTACCGAGGGATTGAGACTTCGCAGATTGCTACTAAATTTGATTGCTGTTGCAGTATCATTAAATGCAGGAAGTCTAGGCAGCATAGGAACAGATGTATTACTGGAATCTTTGTATTGCAATATTGCAGTTGTTGTGGTATTTACGAAATCAGTACCTAGAGGTTGGCTATTGTATACACGGGTAGCAATGTAAAAGAGCCCCGAATGTTGGCCAGTTGTAATGAGGACATCCATGGTGTTCCCTGGGTGTGTGAGCAATACATCAGTTGTATATGGTTTTGTATACTCGGCATCCACTGCCACAACAGTCATCAGGTGGTCAGCAATTTTGAAGAAGTATGAATGAAGCATCACACCGTTTACGATCCTCATTAGATAGGCTTTCCCCCTCTCAACCAAAAACCTCGTGGTGTCTGCATTCACAATTGATTAATTGATTAATCATCTCTTCAAAACTATTATAACTTCAGATATACTTTAAGAAATTATTTTTTCATTGATGCGCAAACCATTTGCAGAGCAAGGGAAGAAGTCCCCTGGTTGGCCATTGATTGTGGATGCGTTGGAATCGGCTGGTGAAGCTCCTGTTCGAATGGCATTAGCTAACACATCTTCTACGTTCGCATTCCACCATTCACCTGCATAGAATACCCAAAAACAAAAATTATATCAAAATTCATAATTGGGAGTTGGTATTCTTCGCTTTTGCTATTCCAATTATTCAAACATTTTTCTTTTGAATTATGGATTCTTAGATTTTATGTTTTAATTTGAATATTAGTTATTAGTTCCAAGTTATGATACTTCTAAGGTCCAAGCTACGATAGATTTAATTTCTATTTTTTTAATGTTCGTTTTGCTTTTGTATTTGATTTTTAAATCTAATTTAGATTTTTTAATTTTTTTTTCAAATTTAATTCAATATTTTATTAAACTATCTTATTTTATTAAACTATCTTATTTTTAAAAAATATTTTATTTTTATTATAACACATATTTAATTTTATTTGTTAATTTGAATTAAGTATTAGATTTTTTAATTATTACAACATTTTTTGATTACAACCATTTATCTGTAATTTCTTCAAGGAGGATTGAGAGAAGCTTGCTATGTAGTTTGGTATTCATTTTTTTTTTGTCTGTTTTAAGAGAAACTTTGATGTACTACTAGAGACCTTTGACTTTGTTTATTTTTTGCTGAATTTTCCACCCTTTTGGGCATTTTTGTGTTTGGGTACAACACCATGTAAATGATGTTTATCTAATCCAAAGCATTTGTTTTATTACAACATAAATTGGATTAATTTGTTAATTTTTTTATTATTTAAGATTATATATTAGATATTTTAGCTATTAGATATATAAAATGGATAATATGAAAAATAGAATGGTAAAAAATAAGAAAAAACATATGGGGCCATAGTTTTGATCGAATAAATTTTATTTCCACATTACCTAAATGAAAATGGTAACTACACCATGGATTGGTTCATTTTCAAAATTAAAAATAGCTAATTGATCTATGCCATGTAACAAACTATAGAAAGAAAAAACCTAGAATAATCAATTCTTGCAAAGAAAGAATATTTAGGCTAGGAAATATTTTTCAAGTATCTCACGCGATATATTTCCTTCTAAGGTCTATCAAACCCTATACATTTCATGTAAGAAAAATCATTGAAGCTAGGAATCAAGTGGCATATTGTTACTATTAAGGTCATCAAGAGTTTCATGTAGCTATTAAAAAACCCCCAAGAATGTAAGTCAATCAAACAACTCAAAGTGTGGTACGTAGATTGGAATAGTTGAATCACAAGATCAATACTCATTGTATGAATATCTATCATTCATATAAGAAGAAAGTAGAAGAGAATTTAAGTTTGTATAGCAACTTAATGATAAATATTACTTGCTAGCAAAATAGTGTTATTGTAAACTAACGCTTTCTTGTCACCTTGGAGGACTCACCAACTATCTATGTAGCTATGATCTCCTTTGCCTCAATATTGTGATCTAGAGGCTTGATGTTGAGGCCTAGACAAACCTAAACCTTTCACACTATTATTGTAATCATTTCTCTTATTACCTATTTTGGTCAAACTATACTCATTTTGTGATGAATAAAAAAATATAGAATTCTTAGGAGTTGGCAATGATGTCTTGGGTCATTGGGTAACCAAAGAAAATCCCATAGAGACAAGGGAGGGTTAGGAAACTCAACCCAAATAGGGACTCAAAGTACATTCCCCTCAAAGAAAATGAAGTGTTGGTCTAGATAGGAAAACCAAAAGAGTGTTGTGAATATACCAAGGGCAATGTTAAAAAATAGAGCCCTCATAAACTTAACATCTAAGAAATAGAAAAAGGGAAGAAACCCAATAATATTTTTTTACTACTTCCACATTAACCCCATGATGAATATAGGTGAAACTAATCCAACTCTTTAACATGTTCTTGGAGGGAATTCTACCAAAAAGTATCTAATGAGTGAAGTTTTCAAACCATTTACATGCACTATAGAAATATAAAAGATGAAAAAATATCAAGCACTAAAGATTCACCTCATGAACTACTTTTGGTACACACTTTTGAGGGTGCTTCAATGGTGCCATTATGTTGCACATCTGAGCTAGTGATCCCAAGAACAACTATTAAGCCACTAAAATTGGTGGTCATTTTAATCAATAAAAACTATTTAAAGGTGATAATTTCTTTTCAAAAAACTACAATAAATACGAAGGCTATTACTACTAACTACAATATGAAAGAAGGATGACAAAAGCAAGGGAATGACATTAATAAACATACAAACCAAACCAATTTTTTTTTATAATAGAACTCACACAAAGCAAAGTCGCCTATAATTACATTACTATCATAAAAGATATTTTTACTTGAATAATATATTATATTAAACAATACAATAAATATTTAAGATTTAATAATAAAATTGATATATTGATTATCTAACCTAAATAATTTTAAACCGCTTTAAGTTATATAAAGGTTACAACCCATCTTACATATAATCTAATCAAGGTCAAAGCTCCGTGGAGTGTCTATGTAATCTTTAGTTGATTGATACACTTAACTAAATAAATCATACTAAAAACATTTTAGGCAACATTTTACGCCAAAAATATTAGATAGATGACGATGGCAGCAATTAAGAATTCGTCAACTTAGCTCATGCATAGGTAGATGTTTGACGTAGTCTGTATTACGTGGGAGTGAAACAATTTTGGTTTCTTGGGTTTTTGATGTAAGATAAATTTGAGGGATAGAATTTTGAACATTTTTATTTGAACTTCGTTCCATGCATTTCTACCACTCAAAGTTTTTTCTGTATACTGTATAATTATCTTTCTAATTAAAAATATAATATGTACCTTATTCATCATTTTTAAAAAATACTTTAGAGAAATGTTACAGATATGTAGAGTGTATCCATGAGACTCTTTGATAACAGATTCATTAAACATTGAGTTGTAAGAAACACAGATCGCATTCCATGGACAAATTTACGGAACAATGGGTTGAAAGAAACACTGATCACCTATTCCAAGGGATCACAAGTAAAGTTGCCACAGATCTAAATTAAAGCAGCAACTCTATAAAAAGCAATTGTCCAAGAAAAATCACCGCTATGACAAATTCAGCATAAGGAAAATTCACCATCAGCAATTCACGGTATTAACATTTTTAATATATATTTTTAAGACTATGAAATTTTTAAAAATGTTAATGTGATAAAAAAATTCTGACGATGAATTGCTGGTGAATTTTCATGGAGCCCCTATTTCTGCCCCAAAAAGATTCAGCATGCCTTAGATTAGACAGATCTTTTACACAACATTCACATAGGCCTTTCTCTAAGAATTTCAGGATAAGTGAGTTGAGTGGGAAAGAGCGACCAACCTAAAATAATAAGAATCTCAGCATCTGGTTTTGGAAAGGGATAATCATTTCCAGCCGGGGGCAAAATAACTAATGCTCCATGCACAGTAGCGTCCCTTCCTGTCCCGTGATGGTAAAATTTTAGGTAAATCTATTCCCAGGGGTAATGGGACACTGCGTTACGTAGGGCGTTCCGTCTGCCCAACAAGATTTGAGCTGCTTCACCCCATGCCTGCAAAATCATAAATAGTAAAAACCTCTACCATAATTTTATTATGAAGCCAAACTTCAATAGATGAAAATTTGAATAGTCTTTGAGTCTTTGTTACCAGTGTATAGTAACATTATATGGTGCATTGTTCTCCACTTCAACGACCAGATTATCGCCTTCGTGAACGGTTATAGTCGGGCCAGGAAGCTGTCCATTGACTGTTACAACCGTCTGAGTGCTACACAATTTAGTCACGTTCTGTGTTCCAATCTGTAACACAGTTAAAAATACAACTTAGACCTCAGACTTAACAGGATGCTTATAGACTTTACTGGATTATTAAAAGACTGCTTACAGTGAATTTGTGGTGCACAATGGCTCCACACGCTGCCCATGGCGATACCAAAACTAAACAGACAAGCGCCGCAAATTTCAGCACACTTGACAACCCTACCATGATTAACTCTTTTTTAATTTTGTTCACGAGAGCGGTAGCGTATTTATACGCGAAAAGTAGTTCACGAGAGCTTAACTAATAAGTATAATATTAGAGAGCTTAAGTTTGCTGCTTTTGCTAATTATGTGTCATTTGCTAACCACTAATAAGTATAATATTAGAAAGCCAATTTGTTTGGATTGTCCCTCTGATACGCATTGCCCGTGAGCACCGGCACGTAAACGCTTATATTCCACCAACCGGTATATTTCATACGTGTTATTACTATACTAAATACGGCGCATGCCATTCTTTATTCCTCCTATTATTTTTCTTGTTCGATAACATTTGCTGATTCAGCATTTTCTCTGTAAATTTGTCTTGTGGGAAAAACAATAGGAAGCAGGATGCTGCCAATTATTGTGTAAGAACTTAAACAGTCTACACAGTCGTCTTTGTAATTTTTTCGAGGAAAGTAAGTTAGTTCTTTGTCATTTCAACTTCAAAAAAATCAAAAGTCGCGGTGTTTGATGAGTTGTTTGTCCAATTACGAAAAGTCAGAAGTCTTAAAGTCTTTTGACCAAGTTGCCTCGTGAATATTTAGTTAAAATATTTGTACTGATATTATTAGGTGTTATTAGGTGTTGATTTCATTCAAAATGCTTTATATTGAAAACATATATTTCCTTGCGGACAATGAGTGTCCCAAATACTTGTACTAATATTTTGTACATGATAAAAATGTTTTTGTTTTTCTTTAATAATATATCATTGCACGACGAATAAAAATAGGTTGTGTTTGTTTGAAGTTTGGAAAGGTATGGGAGTTCACCAAAATGATAATAGATGGATCTATTTTCCTTTATTTCATTAGGAAATAAGATCCACACAAAGAATTGACTTGCAACTCTTAGGTGAGTCAACTCAATGAGGGAATCTACTAATTTCCTTATGATTGAGAATGGGGGTATCAAGTTGAACAACATTTTTTAGAGAACTAAAAATAGTAAACATACTCAATTATGCTCATTCAAACTTGAAACATCAATTTAAAGTTCAATACAAATAGAAATAGTAAACTTTTTTCAGATCTGAGAAGGGGTGGACACTATGTGCTAGTCACCAAAAGGCAGTTTTGGGAGGCAGACTGTGACTCATTTGCCCATGGGCGAATAGGTCTTTTCTCGGAGATTTCAAACAACTTTTGGAAGCCTTTAATGTCAATTTGTAGCTTCTGTTTGATCTGATTTTCATTGTCAGAAATTTGGAAATCATATCTGTAGGTGAGTCTATGAATTGATGACAACTTTGACAACTTTTCCAATCTTGCTCTTCAATCCTTCTTCGACGTAAGATCTGCAATACAAACACAAGATGGATTTTTATTTTTTTGGTGAATGGTGGTTTGTCTTGGTCAAACCCTGTTTTGGTAATTAAACCTTGAATTGAAATAATGAAACATGAAAGAAATGATGAATGAAAAATGCTCTATTGCAACTCACCAAACCCTTGAGTAAACCTTTTGAAGTCTAAAATCTTCATCTTGATCTTGCATGAAATGGCTTCAATGGATATGGATCTTGGTGCTTGAAATATGATTTTGAATGCTTTCTTTGAATCTTTGAAACCTACATCATAATGTTAGCTCCAAAAATATGCATGATTGCAAAAGACTTTCACATGATGTTTGAGATCTTGATTGTTGCAATAAATCACTGAAAAATCTACTCTTGAATGCCCTTGATCATAAACTTTGCTATACTTTGTTCACTTCAAAATGCTAGGAAAAAAATAGACTTGATTTGATAAAATAACCTTTTATTTATAGGTATGTATTCTTAATTTCCCAAAAATTAAACATTACAAGCCGACATTGAAATTTGAATTTAGGGATGTTAAAATGCCACCAAAAACATAATTTAAATTTAGGTTCAAAGGTCTAGGAAGGATCCATTCACCCATGGGCGAATTGGTCCCAGGCAGCTATTCTTGGAATACACATAGCTCAAGATAAAGTGTTATGTGTTGGCTTTAATTATTGTCGGGTTTCCCCTTCAAAAAATGTAATTTATTAGGCTTGTAGATGTAAAATATGGCTTATTAAGGCATAATTAAATCCAAATTAAATGAGGGGACCAAAAAAAGTGTTAAAATGTAAAGGAGTGCATTTTCCTACACTAAATTTAGCCCCCACTTTAGTGAGAGGATGGCATTGTGTCAAAATTGCACTAAGCTAGACAAATAAGAGAGTTCTAATTGTACAATTATTGGAAAGATAAGACAACAAAGGTTAAGGAGGATGATCAAGCCCCCAAGATTTAAGATCTCACGAAAAACCAAAAAAGGCACAAGGAGACACATACCTTTGTTAAATATGCAGCAACAATAACAAGATACTCAATCATACAATGTCAAAGACTAAAAGAAAGAAAAAAAGGGGTGGATCAGGCCTCAACTATTTTTCCAACTCAATGTGCATCAAACCTTAGTTGTTTGTCCAAAAAATGTTTACAAGTGGAATTGAATGTCCACTATGCAAACAACAATGCGCTCACACAGGCTAGTGAAATTCATTATCCACTACGCAAGCTTCCAGAACATGGCCAATGAGAGAGTCTTATTAGGCTCTCATTAAACTAACCATACCAAAGTTATACCTCCTGATAACTTTGATAAGGCAACATATAATATGAACTTTGAGCTTCATAAGACTTAGCAAGCTACGTGATGCTAAGCACTTATGAATAAACATGGCCCTACTGGCAAGCAAGGTGTGTTATACTTGTGGCCATGAAAAATATAAAGGCTCGACTGGAAAGCAAGTTGTGTTATGCTTGGTGGCCTTGAAATATACAATAGGATATTCAAAGGGGTTTTTCTTTGTTCATGAAAGGTCTCTCCTTAGGGAACATTGTGCCTAATATCTCCAAGAGAGGACAAGGTGAGGATAAAATATTCATAACTTAGGGTATGTAATTCATAGCATCGCCACTAAGAGTAATGTCATATGGTCAAAAAGGTCACAATATTGAAGGACATCAAACCCAATGACACCACCAAGAAGAAGACACATCACATGAAATAAGAAGACCACACTAAGAAACATAAGTCAAAATGATAATGTCAATGTATGCCCCCACTTTAAAGGAATTTCTAAACACCATGTTGTTAGCAATTAATTTAAAGTAGAAAATGATAAATGCTAAACAATAAAGATGACATGAGAGCTCATTTGGAAAGCCCTATGTCAAGCATATGTTTCCAAATGAAGCTACGTCATGAAAAGGGTTGCCCCCAAATGAAATCCCAAACACATAAGAGATCCATGGATTTGGGGTAAGCATATGTCTTTACTACAATTTTATTATAAAGTGTCTTTACTACAATGTTATTATAGAGCTTGGAAACGTCATCACTCCCCGAATACTCGTAGAACTAGAAGAATGACACATAGAGAGCGAAAAAAAGAAAATATTTTGGGTCAACATGGAAGAGACTTAAATGTGTCAACACCTTGCATCATCCCCAAAAGGAAAACAAAAGACAAAAGAAAAGATAAATTTTTACAACACAGAAGAATTTAGGTACAAGTAGAGGAATGAGCATAAAGACATGTCAATCAAAATGATGTGTGGTATCACATTATGCACATGCAATCACACAAAGAACATAAAAAAAAGACAAAGAAAAAGACTAGTAAAGCACACATGAGTCAACCTATAGCAGTTCGTCTGCATCCCAATCTTGTTCATCATATGCAGAAGGTAGATAACTAGCCAAAGAGACAACAAGTGTTGTACTAGGAAAAGGCTATCTAACTCCTTGCCCCCACTAAGTGTAGGACAAGGATGAGTCAAGATGGGTGATGAGAATGGGCTCCTTGCAATATAGAAATGATTTTCAATAAATGTAAAACATGTACTAGTGGCATGCTATGATCCTACAACTATCACATGGCAAGGAGCAAAGCAATTAATTCTTAAGGGATTATCCCAATACAGCTATGGAAATGATTGAAATTTACTAGTGAGTCCCTTTAAGGCATAACACTCATCAATAAGATGACCTTGGTGTTTGATGAAATGCACAATAGTTCATGTTTATAATCTTACCTTTTTTGTTTTCTTTATTAGGTGGCAAGTGAATCATTGTTAAATGGAGAAGTTGTTCCATTCTTCATTCAATTTATGTTTATGTGTGCAAAAATGGAAATTATTTGACTTTATAAGGTTTAGATTTCTTGTTTGATTGGGTAACTTGTTGATTTTTTTGTGGGAGGAGGACCTAAGATTATCCTATCATCCTTGTGAGACATTGGTTGATCATGAAGGAGGACACTTTTTTCCTTGGAAGATGTGGAGGGAGGAGGATCTTGAGGAAACAAATAGAAATAAGTTGTGCTTTTTTGAAGGTTGGAAATGTATGAGGGTTCACTAAAATGATAATAGATGAACCTATTTTCCTTTATTTCATTAGGAAATGAGATCCACACAAAGAATTGACTTGCAACCCTTAGGTGAGTTAATTTCATGAGGAAATCTATTGATTTCCTTATGATTGAGTGTAGGGGTATCATCCTGAACAACACTTTTGGAAGAAGAAATAAAAATAGAAACTCTACTCAATTATGTTCATTCAAACTTGAAACATCAATTTAAAGCTCAATACAAACAAAAATAGTAAAATTTATGCATAATTGAGAAGGGTTAGACACTATGTACCAATCACCAAAATGTAGTTTCGAGAGGCAGAATATGACTCATTCTCCCATGGGAGAATGGGTCTTTCCTCATGAACTTCAAAAAACTTTTGGGAGCCTCTGATGTCAATCTATAGATTTTGTTTGATCTGAGTTTTAGTGTCAGATGTTGAAAATTAGATCTGTAGGCAAGTTTCTATGAATTAATGACAAATTTGACAACTTTCACAACTTTAACAACTTTTCCAATCTTTTTTCTTCAAGAGATCTTCAATCCTTCTTCAAGCTAAGATAAACAACACAAACACAAGAGGGAAAATTTGTTTGTTTTTGGTGAATGGGGATTTTCCTTGGTCAAACCCCATTTTGGTAATTAAACATTGAAATGAAATAATGAAACATTAAAGGAATGATGAATGAACAATTATTTGTTGCAACTCACCACACCCTTGAGTAAACCTTTGAAAGTATCAAATCTTCATCTTGATCTTATATGAAAAGACTTCAATAGATGCGGATCTTGATACTTGAAATATGACTTTGAATGCTTGCTTTGAATCTTTGAAACTTACATCATAATGCTAGCTCCAAAAACATGCATGATTGTAAAAGACTTTGACATGATGCTTGAGATCTTGATTTCATGCAATAAATCATAGACAAATCTACTCTTGAATGCTCTTGATCATAAAATTTGCTATATTTTTTTTCACTTCAAAATGCTAGGAAAAACATAGACTTGATTTGATAAAATAACCTTGTATTTATAGGTATGTATCCTTAATTTCCCGAAAATTAAACATTACAAGCTGACATTAAAATTTGAATTTAGGGACAATACCACCAAAAACATAATTTAAATTTAGGTTCAAAGTTCTAGGGACAGGCACCTATTCTTGGAACACACATTTCTTAAGATAAAGTGTTATTTGTTGGCATTAATTGTTGTCAGGTTTCCCCTTTGAAAAATATAATTTATTAGGCTTGTAGATGTAAAATAGGGCTTATTAAGGCATAATTAAGTCCAATTTAAATGAGGGGCCCAGACAAAGTGTGAAAATGTAAAGGAGTACATTTTCCTACACTACACATTGAATAATAATAATTAGGATTTAGTTGGTGAGATCATAGTTAGGGTTCTTATTCTTTTCCTTAATTCATTTACTAAATATTAATGTAGCCACCATAGTAAGCATTCACCAAGAGACTGAATACTAGATTATTTTTATATAATCAATTAATTATTGCATCATGTGTCCATACAATTATAGTCTATATTTAAATATGTTAAGAGAATGATAAACAATTTTTGGATTTTATTTTTGATTCTTACCTAACAATATGTAACAGAGAAAAAAATATTATTCATATTGATAGCACTTCAACCCAACTTGTGTCATTAGAAAGATAACAAATACATCTAAAATTATGAAATTAGACTCAACTATGTTAACATTTTCAATCAATATTTGGAATTAATCTCCATGACATATCATTAGGATGAAGAAAAGTGGACCATACAATGTGATTTAAAATATTGGTAAAATATATTAACTTTATTGTTTTCCAAAAACTTCTCTCATAATTATGATCTCATGGTAAATAATTATGTTGTAACTTAACTTCAACTCATAAATTTGAGGCTTAAGATATCTAAAATGTGTAAGTGATCCTCGAGTAGAGTTACAAGTCTATTATATTATACCATGTTTTCTAAATGAAGAATAATATGTTAAGCAATGAATTATAGTTGTTCAATATACTTGTTTGGATTCAAAATTATTTGAATAATGTATAATGAAGCAAAGAATATTTTATCTTTTTGAGACTATACATTATGTTAATGAAATAAAAATAAAAAAATTATATACTTGTGTACTTTTAAGAGGCTCACACTCTGTAAAGGATAGAGTTAGAATCTTTTCTTTAAAAACTAATATTAGAGTGGAGCATCCTTTATAGAACCTCAATTATGGACATAATATAATATACAAAATATATTCTCAAGAAAGGAAGATGGACATAGAGAGTAGACAAGGGAATACGAAAATTAATGTGCATACATGGCTAGAGAAAGTTGATTGGATTTAATAATTGTTGACTTATGTTAATAATTTAAGTATTATGCTTAGAAGGATTACACTTCCAAGTTCTAAAAGGTAACTAAATATTAAGTGATAAATGAATCAAAAGAGAATTATTCTAAAATAGCCTAAATAGATTTTGAATGTAAGTCTACTCTAAGGATGTCAAACACTCTTTACTATGAATAAGAGTAATGTCCATAGAAAATTTATACACATTTTCTCTTATAGAGGAAATAAGTTTATTTAAATATGTTGATTTTTCCCTTGTGTCATAATCATTCTTGTTATTACAACAATGAACCTTTAAATTGCAAGCAACCAACAAAACTTCCTTATTAAAATTAGAATCATCAGCAATGGTTTCATATTGCAAACTCAATCTCTTTATGTATCTCATATGAAATGGTTATTCTTTTTGTTATTTCTCATATGAGATTGTCATAATTAGGGATTCATGTCATCATTTTTACTATATTTATAGTCTAGGGTTAGTGTTTTATTATCCTATAACTAACCTATAAAAAACTTGTAGACTATGATATATGTACAATGGCCCTCAAGAAATATATATATATATATATATATAGTCATTCTATGGCCTATAATGTGGTTGTCCAAAGGTGCATACTTATTTCTAATTTATAGTGAAGTGGCTATCTATAGATGAGATATTGATTTCTATATAGTATTAGTATATATTCAATAGCCCACATATGATAGGTGACATAAGAGAAAGAGTTTTTTTTTTTTCAAATAGTCATATTTTAACACCATGTACATAAATATGAGGATTTCATTTGTTAATTATTTTATGCTAAGTGGCACACATGATGATCTTGTTTTTTTATCAAGTATTTTGGTGTCATATATGTCTTCATCCTACTTGGCATGGACAAGGCATTGAAAGTGTAAATGGGTAGAGGGTGTGTGCAAGAAGTTGAGTCCACGTTTTGGCCAAAAAGTGGAAGTGTTTTATCTGATTTTCAGCATTTGACACATTTGACCTTAATATTTGAAGCACTTAGAGATGAAATCTTTAAAAAAGTCACTAATCATAAAATGTAGTGCTCAGAGTCTAGTTTCCAAATATGTAATTTATTTCAATACCCAGATTGTACAAATAGAGTTTTAATAAAACCACTGTTTAAAAGTTATTTTTTTTACCATACCATGCACGTGTACGACATCCATATTTTGACTTAAATTATCATATTTTTCTAAATCCTTTTGGGAAAATTTTTATGACTCATTGAAGCTTGCTCTTGATATTTTTTGTAATTTTTTATTGATTTTTTTTTTTGTTAAATTTGTATTAGACAGATTTCTTTGTTTTGAAAAATCATCATGTATGACATGCATAAGATGACCTAAACTTATCATTTTTTGATTTTTTTTTAAATTGAAAAGAATTGTCTGAAGTTTGCTCTGTGCAATCCGTTTGTCAAAATGTTATGTTGATCAAAAGTTATTAAAATAGTAAAAAACTCGATATTTAAAGTTTATGGACCAATTTTATTAGAAATTAATTGAAAAATAGAAAAATAATTCAATTTCAAAAAAATTATATATTTAGAATTGCATTGTTTCATCTAAAATGGGTTTTAATTTCATCAAAAATTTTTGCAAAAAAGGTTGTCAGCCATATGTCCAAAGTCGGTATTTTTCTTTGACATTGTTAGGGCCTTCAACTTGCAGGTCAAATCAGGTTGAAGGCCTAGGTTCAGACTTCCAATGCTTTTCCCAAACCAAAAACCTTGGCAAAAACCTGCCCATGATGCAAAATAAAATTCAAATTTTAAAAAATGGGATCCCGATTATAAAACGGGATGTCGTTTATTAATAAACGGGATCCCGTACTATAATCAGGATCCCGTTCCCATCCAACAACATTCTGACCATTGTAAATGGAACAGGATCCCGTTTCATAAATCGAGATCCCGTTTCATAAATCGGGATCTCGTTTCTTATAAATTTGGATCCCGTTTCTTATAAATCGGGATCCCGTTCTATTTCCATTCGTTTGGAATCCTATGGGAAACGGGATCCCAATTTTTAGAAAGCGGGATCCCGAACCGTAACGGGATCCTGATTTTTAAAAATCAGGATCTTGTTTATTTAAATCGGGATCCCATTTCCTCAATGCTGATTTCAATTTTTTGGTTAAGGCAAAAAACTTCCACGTTTCATGGACTCAACTTTGTGCACTTACCCTAGACCATTTTGTCTCATATGATGATTAACAATATGGAGTACACTAAAATTGAAAAAAATTATCATTATTTATTGAGACATCTTAAATTTTAGGTTTCATGTATGGCCCTTTTCCTATTGGGCATAAAATATCTTGTTGAAAATTTGAAGACATTTGAGGCAACTCAAGGTTAGTATGTTATTATTTCTAAATGTTTTTTCTTTAATGTAAGCACCCTTCTTAATCAATAAATTAATGAGGAATTGAAAATGAAGTCTTAAAGAGGGAGGAACCACAAAATAAGAGTTTATTTTATATGAAATATTTGTTTTTAGGTCATTATGGCCTCATTTTAGGTTATTTTATTTAGAAAAAAACTAGGAAGGAATTTTTTATGAAGATGTGACCTTTTAGATTATACTTGTAGCTCTCCATCATTAATTGACAACACATATTTGTTTATATATTTGATTTCTTATTTGGTGACCTATGCAAGCATGTTTCTCATTTTCTCGTAATGCCTTGATTTTGAAATCATTACTTTCTTAGTAGAAGTAATGAAAATATTGTTATAACTATATATTTTTAATTCACTTCACATCTTTAGATCATGTGCAAACTTCAAAGACATTCATCTTACTACCTCCATATTCCTATATGAAATGGAGTCATCAATGCATACATTTTTGGTGTTGTTTCTTCCTAAGGGAAGAAATGTTGTTTAGTGATCATGGATCATATTAAGCATCTAGTTTTAAAAATCTACCAACACTACAAGAATAATTTTGAGGGGAGTTCACATGGTTTCTCTTCTCGTCTTAGTTTTTCGAGGGAGCATTTATTTGCATGGAGTTATTTCATTCTCACTTTTGAGGGGGTTTGGGGGGGGGGGCAATAGACCTTATCTCTTTTCTCTCCTATGGAACATTCATTGTACATTTTGTTAGAAGTAGTATTTGGGGGGTCATGTTGATTCCTTCTTCTATCACATATTCACTTGTACATTTTCATCATATCATTTCTCTTTTAGAGAGAAGTTTTATTTCCCTTTGAGTTTTCTCTTTTACTCTTTTTTATGATAAATTGCATTTACAAGGGTACCTAATATGGCTTAGTAGTCAAGAACCATCACTATCTTTGCATACATTATTCCCTAAGTTTCTCATGAGGGTGTGTTAGTGTAAATATGGTTATTTCACATCTAGTTAATATGTCACTCTTTTCAAGATGACCCATTCACACTAGTTAAATCTCCACTTAAGAAATTTTATCTTTTTGTCTCACTTCATGTGGTTGAGACACATGTACTCACCGATTGCATGTGCACTCTACACATTCTCACACACTTACCATTTTAGCATACAAGTGTTTCACATTTTGAGGGGTACTTAGAGTTTCACTCCTACCCTCTCACCACCTCATCATTGCCTATATATGCAAGGCTTTCGTTGTATATTTTTACACTTGTATTTTATATTATAAATATTTCTATTGTGCTCATTGTGTTTCACTAATGGAAGGTCTTTTATTTCATTCAAATCTCAACTTCTCCAAAAATATGACCCATTCTAATTTTTCCATCAAAATCTCTCATTAGAATCAAAATCAACCTTTGGAGCTAGGGTGAATGGGTCCTAGTTAGGTCTTTTTGGGAGGTTTTTGTGGATTTTAGACTAAATTTTAATGTCTTTTTAGTTGCTAGAAGCTTCATTTCAGACTTGATCAGGGACTTATTCACTAGTAAGGGTGAATGGGTCCTAGTTAGGTTTTTTGTGAGTTTTATGTGGATTTCAAATTGAATTTTGATGTCTTTTTAGTTGCCAGAAGCTTCAGGTCAGACATGATCAAGGACTTATTTTCCAGTAAGAATGAATGGGTCCTAGTAAGGTCTTTTAAAACTATTTTTAATGGTTTGCAAGCTTTCAGATATATCTTTCAATTCCAAGTTGTAGATAGTGAAATGTAGCTTCAGATTTTCTAGAAATTCAATACAAAAATGCAATAGAAAGATGAAATGCAATCTACCTATATTTAAATGTAATTTTATTTTGATTTTCAAATGTAATTGAACGGTATGTGCAAGATCATAATGGAAAAAATAGGCCCTTAAGTGGCGAAAAATTTAGAAAAATCAGAGTTAGGGAACTTGACGTAAAAATTTGAATAAGTTATCTATATTATTTCAAAAATATGTAAGAATATAATCTGTAGCAAATTGAATGTAGTTTCTAAACTACTAGGTTTATTTAAAAAAATAAAATCTATTTGGTAAAAATTTGAAATTTCAATACAGTAGTACTTAAATTTCAGGGAAAAAATTAAGAAGTAGGTGTCTTTTTGACCACCCTAACCACAATAAAATGATAATATTTTTTTATAATATTTTAGATATAAGTAGAGGACTCATGTCCCGTTGTGATGCATATTTTTTGTAATTTTTTTTCAAGTAAATAATTAATTATGAATTTTTTATTACAAATTTTTTAAAAAATAAAAAATGGTATGTCTGACCACCTTAACTTGGTCAAAACTTCATGAATTTTATTTTTATAAAAATCCTATAGTATATGAAGCATAAAATGTGATGCATGTTTTAGATTAAAAAAATGTGACGTCGTTTGAAATCTATAGATGTTTTTCAATCAACCTATCAATCAGGACTTTAGTAGTAATTCAAATAGAAAATGAATAATGATTATTTATTAAATTCAAAGTAAAGCATAATTTATATTGGTGGAAAGCTGAGAATTTCCTTTAAAAACCCTTTTCGTTTCATTAATTTTGGGTAGAAAAATGTCGTCAGCCACATACCTATCATATCACAACTTTTTGGCCCATCATGATCTTGCACATACCTTGAATGAAATCTAAATGAGATGCAAAATGACTACTTTTTTTTTGTAATTTTTAGATTTAGAAAGTGCAAAACAACGCAAGTCTAAACCCTATATGATATGTAAGATTTCAATGCAAAAGAGGAAACCCTAATTCAATGCAAATCTAAATGCAATGAATACAAGATTTAACTTGAAATGCAATGAAAGACTCCAAAAATTTAGAAAAGTGCAATATTGAATAAGTCACATTCACCAAAAAATGATATGTTGGAAAATAGGATCTATCCCAAAAATGAGATGGATCACTTATTTTCCAAGCCCACATCACTTCAAATTATACAAAAGAAGATACTAATAACAACTAGAAATCAACCCTATCTATTATAGTAGCTATGAGGAATTTTTTTAGAGTATGAAAAGTTGTGTACCTATCAAAAAAGTTGGTTTTGAGCTATGGAGGACTCATTCGCCTTCAGGGGCGAATGGGTCCTGTTATGGTTTTGGAAAACTAATTTTAGGATCCTGTACTTTGATGTCTACACTATTGAAATCCCTATTATCAAGTTCTGGAAGGAAATATTCAGTTCTGTAGGGCTATTTTTGTGTTCTTACACCTTGAATGACAACTTTGCAACTTTGACAATTTTGACAGCTTTGATAATCTTGCTCTTCAACCTATAAATTTGCAATCACACACTCAAGGATAAAAAACTTGTTGATTTTTAGTGAATGGGGATTTTCCTCAATCAAATCCCTTGTAGGTAATTACACCAAATGATGATATAAGATAATGAAACATGAACATGAAATGATGCAATTAGAACCTTTCCATGATGATATGATCTTTGAAGTGTTGCAATAAACTCTTGACTTCTACCTTGAAATTCCTTGAAAATTATCTTGAAGTGCTCTATAATGCTCTTGTAAAGTATTAGGATGCTTTCTTGAAAATATTACAATTCTTGATAAACTTGCTAGGATGAACAATGTGAATTAACCCCTTATTTATACTAAATTAGGAGATTAACTTTGAAATTCAAAGAATTAAGGCCGACACCAAATCTGGAAAGAAAGATAATTAAATTCCTGCAAAAGTGAAATTAAAAAATTAAGGTCTCATTAAGGGAGGACCCATTCACCGCCAAAGGCAAATTGGTCTTGGCTAAGTTTGCCGAACTGAGCTTCGGGGAGCTGAAAGAAGGCCAAAAACCCATTCTAGATCAACTAAAAAAGGGGGGTCTTGAAAATGGAGGTAAAATTATGTAGCATAATACTTTGTAAAACTATGAGATTATAGATCTAATTAAGTGTTCTTTGTTACAATTTCTTTGTATATGATTGTCTGTTTAGATTCATTTTACCAATTGTAGAAGTAGACAAAAGATTGTAGAAGAATAAGACCAAAAGATAGAAGTGACATAGCATATACCGTGGAGAAACCCTTTTGGGAAAAAACTCCACCACCAGAATCAATAGTGCTTGTATTATTTAACCTTAGAACAAGATTACAATAATTCTTTATCAATCCTTTCTTGAGATGCTTCTTTTTCCTTCAAAAATTCTTCTTCACAACCTGCAATAAACTCGCATGTGTCCAAGCATGAATCCACACATCCTGTGCCATGCTTCACAAAAGTACTCTCTTAGAACTCTCTTCAACTTCCTACAATAAATAGACAATTGTGAACATTGTAAACTCGAAAGAGTTGAAAATTACAAGAGGATAAAGCTCCTCGCAAATATCTACGCCATTCTTGTGCAAGTAGAGTTTTTCTATGAAAAACAAAGTCAAAACCAAAGTCTCCTCAATTTAGTTACCCCTAAACTGAACACTTAACTAATCGTTGGTCAAGAAAATATCTTGCAAGGATCACCTCAAAGCTGGCACCCATGAATGGACCCACTTAACCAAGCCTTGTAAATATCTTCTCATGCAAAGGTGTTAACTCCAAGATGCCAACTTGGGTGCCCAAGGTGGGTCCAAGCCAATCTCTGTTAACTGAAACATATCTCTCCATCAATTCATGCAAACATGATGCATGATTGGTCATCCCCACTTAACTGAATGTAGCCACCTATTATTTGTCATCTAATGCAAGTCATTAGTCATGCATTCCAAGTCAATTGAAGTCAACTAGCATTCAACTAAAACTAACTACATGTAACTGAAGATAACTGAACCATAACTGAACAGAACTGATACTGAACTAAACTAAACTAAACTAAACTCCACTTATGTAAGTATCAATTCCTAACTTCTACGATATTTACATGCATTACTAAAGTGTTATCTTTCCTCCAAACAGTTAATTGAACTCAAGGTGGTTTCCATCTTCCATGTGGGTGCCCCATGTGCTCCTATTTTGTAGGAGCTCTTCTTGGACACCCTCACATGTTCCTATCATTTAGGAATAATTACGAATCTCAATTAACATGTTCACTTCATTTAAATTTAATCTCTTTCTAATCCTAGTGTTGGGGAACACTTTCCAAGGAGTTAGGAGATACATGAAATATGCTTAGGATTGTAATTAAATGGCATCCTATTCCCAAAATTCTCCCACTTGACATTATACATTGCAATCATTCTAAACAAGGAATCATTCTTATAAATCAAGTATAGGACTCAAGGCCAACGACCTTCCTACACCAAGAACCAATACCTTTTCCAAGTCTCTATAACCATTTCTTCTATCACTGAAACTTGCACCAATCTATTCATGAGCACAATCATCAAATTCAAATGATAACAAAAGACTTTAAGTGACTTCCACACTCATACCAAATTGGAATAGCAACCATAGCAAGTTGCTAGCTCATCCAAAACTGTCATAAGTAGAACTTCATGCTATCAACATAGCAACCCAAATCTACAAACAAGTCCTGGTATATCCACCATCCTGTAAAATAAGACTCCAAGGTAACAACACACATAGACATGCAATACGAAACCTCTAAAGTAACTCACTATAGTAAAGTGTAACCAGTCCAAGAGAGGTGCCCCTCTCATATAGAACACGTATACCTTCTGGAACTCCCACTGTGCATGTAATGCCAAATTTGAAAACAAGATCATAACATTAACAAGTCAAATAACACTTCACATAGAGGATGTGGCTAACTCCTCTATCATAGTGTCAAAGAATTATACAGATGATCCCACAATACCGGTTTACAAATTTTGGCCAAATTGGACACTAAACTGATTTTTTCTAACTAAATATTCACTTTTGAGCACCTATAGCGACTAAACCGTGTAGAATTTGAAGATGATGCAAACTAGTGACTTCTGATCTGTAGATTCTAAATATATTTTTTTCAATTTTTTTTGGAATCAGATTGCACTTCTTTTTCTATCTCCTTCGAAAACTAGTTTTTTTAGTAAACACCATTTTTAAGGAGTGACACTCACTATATAAATATAACTTTTCTTCCATGAAGGATAAAATTCTATTTTTTTTGAATTTAGATTTTTAACTATGATATCTAGTGCTTCCAATTGGTTTCATAGTGTTTTATTGAAAATTTTTTCCTTAATAAAGTTTTGAATTCAAACCAAATACAATTCAAACATAAGTAGACTATATCACACAATTTTTTTTGTATGTATCAAAATTCAATTTTTATTTTTTTGTTGGATCAAGGACTTCAATATCTAGTGCACTCATATTTTTCAATTTTTTTTATAATCTTCTATTTATACACATGTGTAGAACAAAGAGCTTGATTTTTGGTGAAAATCCTGCATTCACAAGAAATAAAAAATAAATATAATAATAAAATTAAATTTATTTAAAATTATACTTTTTGGGAAGCTTATAATAAGGACTTACATACTTAAAATTTATTTTTTTAAATGAATTCATATGATCCCCCAAAAGGTAAAACAAAAGTGGTTTTTTATTAGCATTTTGATAGGTGTAAAGGAGACTCTGTTATAGGTATGGTTTAAAACTAGCAGGGTTCTATCCAAGGGGGTTTGATTTAAGGTAGTTTGATCAAACCCTCTTCAATTGGAATGCTTTAAATGGAAATTTTTAAGGCTTAAATCATTATATTTTCTAAAAATATGTGATTTCAGCAAAAATCAAAATCTCCTCGAAATTGTAAACTAGCTTTGTGGGATCACCCATACAATGATATGCAAAATACATCTCTCATAACACAAGAACCTTCAAGAAGAAGATTATTCCCACAAAGAGAGAACCTGCAAATAAAACCATGTTCTTATACCACACTAACATGTACCAAATCATGTAAAGTAAGATCTTCTTCAACACTCCCAAACTGAAAGGATATCAACATCTAACCATTCAACTTATAGTGAAGCATGGCAGAACTTAGATGTAAACCTCTCATAGAAAGTGCATCAAACTTAGCCAAACATTCCTACAAAAAAAGGGAATATGCCCAAAGCCACTAACTATCTCCTGTACCTCTCCTACCCAAATCCTTAGAACTAACTCATGTTCAATATTGCAAGGAGAATAATGGAAATACATAAAATCATGCAGCTAGTTCTCAAAAATGCATAAGAGAAGTCAAGATACATCTTAATAATGCATCTAATAATCAGGCGGGAAATACCTCTTAGATCATTTTACCTACCAAGTAGAGCAAGAGTGGGATACAAGATTTTCTTGTGCACACAATAAAAAACCTTCTCATCAAGGTCTATGATGGAATCATATCCATTTCCAGGTGTAGGCTTCTTGGTCTTTACTATTGAAAAAAAATTTCTTACAAGTAACCATTCGAACATATATCTCTTAACATAAGAAATATCTGGCCTAACCCAAGTATCTCCAGTGTCTATGAGCACCCACTAATCAATCCATGCCAACTTCAAATGCAACTTGCATAATCGTGAAGCTCCAAGAAAATGATTAATACTCAAAACTAAAAAGAACTACATCCTCTCCAAAGGAAGAACAATAGCACCTTTACCAAAGACTCTAAGGGTCCTTCATGAAACAAGATGTTAAAACCTCTTCAAATCGCATGAAGATAACCATATCCTACCAAAGCTATCCATGACATTGTGATAACCACCTCCTAAATGAAGATCATCCATACATGCAAAACCATGGGCTCAAAACCATGAGCTCTAAAACCACGGACCAATTCAACTAGCACAAAACCATGTGTTAAAGACCACTAAATGATAATCCACTAACTCTAACCCAAGAACTAGTTTAACCCGACTACCCTCCCCTTACCACCTAGGAGAACTCCTCTCTTACCAGGCCTTTCCTTTTAGGATTGAGCAAGCCATACCTAGTCTTACAATGATTAGCCCAAATACATTGTAACATACTTCTTTTGCAAATCTGCAATAACACAATAGTAAAAGATCCCACTACAACCAAAAAACCTTCTTACTTTTAAGAGAAAGGTGCCCCAAACTCTACCCAACCATTAGCTCTGATACCAAATGTTAAAAATGAAGGTGAAATTGTAGCTTAAAACTTGTAAAACTATTATACTATAGATTTAATTAAGTGTTCTTTGTCACAATTCTTTGTGTATGATTATCTGTTTAGATCAATTTTACCAATTGTAGAAAGAGATAGAAGATTGTAGAAGAATGAGACAAGGAGATAGAAGTGACACAACATATATGTGGAGAAACCCTTTTTGGAAAAAACTCCACTAGAATCAATAGTACTTGTATTATTTAACCTTAGAACAAGATTACAATAATATTGTATCAATCCTTGATTGATATGCTTCCTTGCCTTCAACAATCCTTCTTCACAACCTACAATAAATTCTCATACACTTTCTGCAACACAAGCTATCCATGCATTCCATGTGACCAAGCATGAATCCACACATCCCATGGGGTGAAGCCACATAAGTGGTTTACAATTTGATAGAGGAAAGAAAATTGATTTTTGTGTGGTTGCACTAATTCAGGGGGTTCACTCAAACTTGTAGGTTCAAGCAAACCCTTTAAAGCCTTCACTTGAACCCAATAAAGGTTAAAGTTTCAATAATATTTTAATGGGTTTGAGCAAATGGGGGTTCACTTGAACCCATTGAAATAGGGATTTTTAAAGAATGTCACTGTCGAACCAATAATCATTTTTGTCTGCGGTGAACGAACAAAGCATGTGAAGCATGGTGAACAATGAACTCCTAGGCAAATGGGCTTCAACACACCACCTTCGAGCGAGCCACAGTGCATCACCTTTGGCCTCCATAGTGCACAGGTTGGTAAATTTTGCTTCCCCATATCATACATGGCTGCAATTTGTTGATTGAATTGCATTTGTTTGAAAGTTTCTAAACCCTAAATGATAAAAAAAAATCCATTTTTTGTGTATCATTTAATCATAGTATTCCATGAGACAAAATTTTTCTTGTGTGTGTCCTTTAAAATGATAACATTCCATGAGACCAAAGCTCCCAAACATTTGATATTTAATTTGATATACCATGTTCCGAAGCTCCCATTTTGGCGCAGGAAGGGTGAAGGTTGTGGAATTTGGCTTTATAGCTGCCAATTGAATATGCTTGAAAGTTTCTAATGCATTTTCAACAAACCCATTTACTATGGAATTTGGTTTTACAACTGCCAATTGCATTTGCTTGAAATTTTCTAAAGCCTTTTCAACAAACCCATTTGTTGTGGAATTTGGTTTTACAGTTGCCAATTGAATTTTCTTGAAAGTTTCTAAACCCTTTTCAACAAACCCATTTGTTGCATATGTTAGAATCATGGCATTCCATAAGACCTCATTTTGTGAATATCCTACAGTTGGGCATTCCATGAGAATGCATTTCTTGATGGCCCCTCATACACAGTCAAATACCACTCAAAAGGAAATCAAGTTTTATTTGGTTCATTAAATTTTATTCAAAAGAATGTTATTTATTAGACAAAAATTTAACTTGCAATAGTAATATTAAAAAATATCCTACTTTGAGTACTTAACATTTTTGTATGATGCTAATCTTAAATCTTAGCATATAAGTTTTCAATAGAAAAATATAAACCTGAAAAATGCCCTACCATACTTGGCGGTGCTTAGCATTACTTTCCCATAGATAGTAAAGGTGGTCATTAGGAACTCCATCCTAAAATCAACACAAAATTGGGTACACATTTAGAATAAGTAGACCACTCATACATGATAAGATTTTTTTGTACCATCAAATAAACTAATGGATTAACTTGGAATCATTATTAAATACATGTTAGTAGGTTTCCCTATCTCATTCATAGCCATGTCATGGTCAATTTATTTGTGTCCTTATTTCAAGAATAGACCTCACTAGATCTTCCTACAACCTCCTATACCTTTCAATGAACCAAGACATAGGGTTATAATGTCTAGCACATAACTCCAATTTTTTTTTTTAGATAAGATTAGGAGAGTTCTCATGCATTCACATTAGGATAAACCCTAATGATGGCGACTGTAAAAGTTCATCTAAGATTCTAGAGTATATTTGAGGAACCACACACACAAACCTCAAAGCAGATAATATTTGATGATAATTGGTTGGCTTTCATTAGATAAAACCTATATAGTATAGATGTTTAAGGATGTGCTTTTAGAAATTTACCAAGTGAGATAATTCTCCTTTGATCAAACCACTCTTCCTACTTAAAATTTTTAAGATAATAATTGAAGGCACACCAAATAATCATATAATATCCATAATTAACTTAGATGTTAAGATCATGTTGATGATATACTTATATGATTATACAATGTATAAAATAACTCTCAAACTATATCTTAGATTCTAAATCATCACAATGTTCAATAAAATTTATCATTTATATATTACTCAAATATATAATCAACATAATTGAAAGTCAAGTCAATAAAATAACATTTAACAAACAAGAAGTTGAATTCAATCTAATTTAAATTTTGAAAGAGTAGTTTTATTAGAAGACTCCTTTAGAATTGTTGCCATATAGTGAAGGGCCATCCATGTGGGTTGTCATATTATGATCTAGTGAGATATTGTCTAGTCCTAAGATTTCATTTTCAATTTAAAAACAAAGCTAATATTTGAGGCTTCAACCAAGGATAATTAGCTCATTTCTTGGGATTTGATATAATCTTCTCCATCTTGTTCAACTTCCAAGCAATTTCCTATGCCCATTAGATTCCTTTCAAGAAAAAAAAATGAGAAGGATTTTAATATTTTTTGGTACATGTTTTGGTGGGGGTTACTTTTATATTAGGGTATGTGCAGGATCATGATGGGCCAAAAAGTGGCGATATGATGTGTATGTGTAGGGTATGTGGTTGATGACTTTTTTTTAACCCAAAATTGATGAAATGAAAAGGGTATTTAAAGGAGATTCTCAGATTTCCACCAATATAAATTATGCTTTACTTTTAATTTAATAAATAATTATTATTCATTTTCTATTTGAATTACGACTAAAGTCCCTATTGATAGGCTGATTGAAAAACATCTATATCTTTCAAACGGTATCATATTTTTTGAATTCGAAACATGTGTCACATTCTATGCTTTGCATAATATAGGATTAAAAAAAAAGAAAATTGAATTTCATGAATTTTTGACCAACTTAAGGTTGTAAGACATACAAGTTTTTATAATTTTTTAAAGTTGTAATAAAAAAATAATAATTAATTATTTACTTGAAAAAAATTACAAACAATTATGCATCACATTAGGATATGATTCCTCTACTTATATCTAAAATATTATAAAAAAATATTATCATTTTATTGTGGTTAGGGTGGTCAGACAGACACCTACTTCTTCTTTTTCCTTGAAATTTAAGTACTACTGCATTGAGATTTCAAATTTTCACCAAATAGATTTTAAAAAATAAAAATAAACCTAGTAGTTTAGAAACTACATTCAATTGTCTAAAGATTCTATTCTTACATATTTTTGAAATAACATAGATAACTTATTCAAATTTTTATGTCAAGTTTCCTAACTCTGATTTTTCTGAATTTTTTGCCACTTAAGAGCCAATTTTTTCCATGATGGTCCTACACATACCCATTAAAATGGTCATATACCTATGTCCCAATGTGAAATTTTAGTGTTTTTCTTAGAGTTAGGTTACTTAAATTATTCTTATATTAATAATTAAATTACTTTCTTGATTTACTTAAAACCTATAATTTAATGTTATGCTATCAGTGTTTAAGGATTTTGAATGGTTATTGGTTTTGGAGTCTTAGTTTTAAATAAATAAATTAATTAGATTTAATATCATATTTAGAAGTTGTATTTTGTTATTATATATTTTTTAACATATATAAAATGTATGGTTGGATTAGTGAGATGTTTATAACAAGTATACAATATGAAGTCAAACTTTATTAGATTGATTCTTAATAAATTAGGAATAATGATTAAATTTATAGTTTTATACAATCTATTTAAGTATAAATAGTTTGATGGTAGAAACTTTATAAATATAAAAATATGACAAATGTGTGATTATTTTTCTTTCCAATCTATAAAATTTTGATGTGCTTGGCTATATAATTGAGATGATTCACTCATAATGTAATGATAAATTTTTAGTACATCAAAGAAATATTTATGAGACATCAAGCTACCATTCTACACAACTCTCATGGAAATAAGAATATTATTTTATTTTAACTAAATATTGTGTGTACTCTATCTTGAATTACTAATTAATTTTGAATTATATACTTATAATTTAAAATAAAAGCATCCTTTGTAACAAAGAATAGATAGGTTAATTAAAGAAATAAAATATGCTTTTATATTAAGAAAAAAATAAAAATATGGAACTCATATGAGAAATTGACTAAGACAACTCTGTGTGAGAATGAAGATGAGAATAATATATACCTTCTTTCAAGAATTAACATTAGATTAATACTTGGCTCATATTGTATAATCACACTAGAAACCAACAAAGGAAGATTGAGAGTCTCAACTAAGAATTCCACCTTATAAATTTTGGATATTGTGGTTGTGTTGCTAATATGTGGTTGTCATTGATGTCAACACTATTAGAAGCTATATATATCGAGGATATTGAGAAAATTGTAATGAGATGAATTGTAGGTTGTCAGTGGTGAAGTGAAGTTTAGTATGTTGGTAAGTTTTTTACGTTGATGATCAAAGGTTGTGGAATAAAGGGTTTATTTCTAAGTGTATCTAGTTTATCCACGTCAAGTTTCAGAGATTCGTGTGAAGATTTGATTGAGTTATGAAGATTTACATTCTAATAGTTTTTCTGTTGCTTCAGTTTGTGTTCCTGATTGAAGATGATGCAATTTCAATTAGTTCAATTGTTGTGGATGATTCTATAGTGATTCATGATGCTTTTGGATGCTTCTAGATCTTGCTCTATCTTTGTTGCATGCCTGCACTGATCGTTGTGCTCGTGGTTGGCAATTTTATCTTGTGTGTTCATGTTTTTCTTGTTATTGGTTGACATGGTGTTTGTATCGTGTTACAGTGGATCTTTGAGGAGTAATTAATTGAAGTTTTTCATGTTGGAGATGTTGATTTGGGTCTTCACTAAGCTATGGTCAACCTTGGTTGATTCGCATTAATAATCTTTAGTATTTTGGGCCGACAGTTTATATTTATTTTATTATTTTGTCCAAGCCGACATGTAGGGATGAAATCTCATGTTACAGATATATAAGAGCGATTGTTTATTCAAATTGAGGTGTGATTCTATGTGTATGTGTGTAATATTGATCTAAATCATTTGAAGGAAGAGCAAAGTGTGAAGAAGAGTGAAGAATTTTTCATGTGCCTAACCAAAACTATGATCAAGCATTAGCAGATGCTAATTTGTCAATTCAAATCACTATAGATGTAATTTGATTCCTTTTGTGAGATAGTGTGTCTTCCTCTGGGTGGTTAGCCTTGTTGTAATTGAGCAGTGAGCTTTAGGCAGTGTTCCTAAATGCATGTGCATTCCCCTTATTTCATTCTTTATACTTTTAACAAGGTATAATCTTGTGGACTAACTTCCACCATGGTTTTTCCCCTAACAGGGTTTCCATGTAAAAAAAATCTTGGTGTTATGTTTGTTTATGATGTGTTGATGATTTATGCTTTCATGGTTAATAATCAAATCTGAGAATAAGGTTAATAAGTTGAATAAGTTTTAAATTTTTCTGGCAATTGATTCACCCCCCTCTCAGTTGTCTGCCCTTATGTTGCCAACAATTGGTATCAGAGCAGGTTCCTTGGAAGAAGTTTAACAACGTGAGGTGATCTGGGATGGTGTCATACAAGAAGGATAGTCTAAGATTTGATGGAACAAATTATTCTCTGTGGAAGACTAGAATGGGTGATGATGAGAACATTACTATTTTTATGCAAAGAGTGAATGAACTTGTGTGTGGTATTAGATGTGTTGGTGGACAAATAGGCAAATCTGAGATTGTTGCTAAAGTGCTTAGATCCTTTCCTAATTCTTACAAAGGAAAAGCTAGTGCTATTGAAGAGCTTCAAACTGTAACAAATGTAACCAAAGATATGTTGGTTGGTAAGCTTACTGCTTTTGAGTTGAGTGAATTTGGTGATGCCCTTCCTAAGGTTAAATCTACATTTAAGGCTACTACTTCTGGAAGAGATAAACAAAAATATGATCTAGGTGAGAGCTCATCTAGAAAGACATTCAAGTATGAGGATGAAATTAGACAGATTGAAGAAGAAGAAAGAGAGTTGGAAGAGATGGAAGCACTTATTGTCAAAAGAGTACTGAGAGGAAAAGGTAAGTATGAAGGAAAATCCCCTCTTAAATGTTTTTCTTGCAATAAGATAGGTCATTTTGCATCAAGGTGTCTAGAAAGAGCTCCTAAACCAAGACATAACAAGCATAGATTTCAAAATAAGTGATTCTATGCTTCTGATGAAGGTGTGACAGATGATGAATCTGACAAAGGAAACAAATTCATGATGAATGGGTATTTATTGCTATCACAAAAAATAATCCTATATTTACTGAATCTACTAGTTATACAAATGTGGAGAAAGCCCTAGCTGCTCAAGTTGAAGAGAAAGATGAATGGGTGATTGATAGTGGATGCTCACATCATATGACAAGAGATAAAAGTAAGTTTGTGAGCTTAGAAAAGTATGATGGTGGTGTTGTGAGATTTGGTGATAATACAACTGGTGTGATCCATGGAAGAGGATGCATTTATCTTGATGGTAAGCATAATACTAATGATGTCCTATATGTGGAAGGCTTGAAGCATAACATTTTAAGTGTTGGTCAGATGGTTGACAAGGGATACAATCTTCAGTACACAGATGGAAAGTATAGAATATTGAGTTCTGGAAATGTAATTACATCATGTACAAAAACAAAAGGTAATGTCTTTCACTTGAGTGTTTCTAGTAAAAGTTGTTTGATTGCTCAGGTTGATGAAAGTTGGTTATGGCATATGAGAATGTGTCATGTTAATTTTAATAATATTTTCAAGATAATTTCCACTAAGGTTGTGAGAGTTCTACTTAAGTTGGTGAAACCTACTAATTCCATATGCAAGGAATGCCAGTTAGGAAAGAAAACTAGAATTTCATTTCGGAGCAAACAACATTGTTCAAATGAATTGTTGGAACTTTTGCATATTGATCTGTGCGGTCCCTCTAAGGTCAAAAGTTTACAAGGTTACATGTATTTCATGTTACTCATTAATCATTATTCAAGAATGGTGTGGGTTACTTTCTTAAGGGAGAAATCTAAAGCACTAGAAAAGTTCAAGATCTTTAAGGCTATGGTTGAGATAGAGACAGGTCTAAATATTAAGTGTATGAGATTAGATAGAGGTGGTGAATTCACTTCTAGTGAATTTAATTCTTGTTGTGGAGAACATGGAATAAAGAGACAATTATCTGCACCATAGACCCCTTAGCAAAATGGAGTTGTGGAAAGGAAGAACATAACAATTGAAGATGCTACTAGAACTATGATGTTGGAAGGAAATGTCCCTCATATCTACTGGAGAGAAGCTATGAGTATTGTTGTGTACACACTCAACTAGGTACAAATAAAAGGTGATACTAGTAAGACCCCTTTTGAGCTATGGACTGGTCAAAAGCCTATTTTTAAATATTTCAAGATATTTGGAAGCAAATTTTATATCAAGAGAGATGAAGACACATGAAATTTTGATGCTACTAGGAGTGATGAAGGTATCTTTCTAAGTTATTGTACTAATAGTAAGGCCTATCAGTGTTACAATAAAAGATTGAGGAAAATGGTTGAAAGTGAAAATGTCAAGATTGATGAAGACTTAGGTACACCATCCAAAACCTATGGATATAATTTTGATGATTAGAATGTCAGTACAAATAAGGGAAAGCAAGTTTAGACTACAAATCAAGTGCAAATCATTCTGATGGATCAGGAAAATCAAGAGGAAGAAGAAGCCAGCGAAGTTGTAGTAGAGAGAACACAAAAGCCTGAAGTTGAAGAAAATCCTAAGAAGACTCCAAGGTATGTAAGATTGAATCATTCAAAAGATCATATTATAGGAGATAAGAACAAAGGTGTCTAGACTAGGAGAAAGATTGTAGAAGAATACTGCTTAATTTCAAAGACTAAGCCTACTAGTGTGAATGAAGCATGTAAAGATGAGCATTGGGTTGAAGCAATGAAAGAAGAACTAAAACAAATTAAGAAGAATGATACATGGATTCTTGTTCCCAGACCTAAGGATTAGAATTTCATTGGAACTAAATGAGCAAGGAGAAGTGGTTAGAAACAAACCAAGACTAGTATGCAAAGGATATTCACAGATGGAAGGAATTGATTTTGAAGAGACTTTTTCCCTTGTTGCTAGAATTGAACCTGTAAGATTATTTCTTGCCTATGCTACTTACAAGAACTACAAGGTTTATCAGATGGATGTCAAGTCAACTTTTATAAATGGTGAATTGGAAGAAGAGGTGTATGTTGAGCAACCCGATGGATTTCAGTTGACTGATAAGGGAGATATGGTGTGCTAGTTGAAGAAAGCATTGTATGGACTCAAGCAAGCACCAAGAGCCTAGTATGCCAGATTGGACAAGTATTTGGTGAAGCTTGGATTTAACAAAGGTACAATTGATAGTAATATGTATTTCAATAATGGTAATAAAGATTTGATTGTCGAAGTCTTTTTTGCTGATATCATTTTTGGAGGAGATGATGGTTTATTTATGAAGTTTACTAATGAGATGAAGAGTGAATTTGAGATGTCAATGATTGGTGAGATGAAATTATTTTTGGGATTGCAAATTACTCAATTAGACAAAGGGATTTTTATATCAGTCCAATTATGTGAAGGAATTGTTGAAGAAGCTCGGTATGAAAGATTCAAAGCTAGTCAGTACGCCCATGGTGACTAGATGCAAGTTGACAACAGAAGATGATTCTCCAAAGGAAAATTAGACTAGATACAAATAAATGATTGGTGGATTGTTGTATTTAACTCAAACTAGGCCTAATATCATGAATGTTGTATGTATTGTTGCAAGATTTCAAGCTAATCCAAAGGAATCTCATGTGACTGTTGTGAAGAGAATTTTCAGATACTTGAAGGGAATAGATGACTTTGGCCTATGGTATCCTAAAGATGATGATCTTACTTTGAGTTCCTTTACTGATGTTGATTGGGAAGGTGATTTAAATAATAGGAAAAGTACTAGTGGTGGAGCATTTTTCTTAGGTAAGAAGCTGATTTCATGGTTAAGTAAGAAGTAGAATGCCATTTCCTTATCTACTGTAGAGGTCGAATACATTGTTGCTGCTAACAATTGTACTCAAGTCTTGTGGATGAAATAGATGTTGAAGGATATCAGAGTTGTGTATAATGATCCTATTGCTATATTCTATGATAATTTAGGTTCTATTAACATATCTAAGAATCTGGTGCTACATTGAAAAACAAAGCATATATCTATTAAGTTTCACTTTTTAAGAGAATAGGTGAGTGAAAAGGAAATCAGACTAGAGTATGTGCCTACTAAGGAGTAGATTGTAGACATCTTTACCAAGTCGTTTCCTAAGGATACTTTTGAGTATCTCAAAGGGAAGTTAGGGGTGATAACCCCTCCTAATCAGAACTAAGGATGCATTGCATTGCATCAATCTATGCATTTCAAAGTCATATCTTGATCCAGATTGATGTTTTGGTGGCTACTACTCAGGGGGAGTAGTCACATGTTCAGATGTTCAGATATATGGTTCATAGATTGTATAGAATATATATTTTTCATTGATGTCAAAGGGGGAGAAGACCATGTGAAAGTTTTTTTTTGGGAAAGAAGATCATGTAAAAGAATTGAGGAGAAAATGAGTCAGAATCTAAGGGGGAGTAAGTGTCAAGAGTTAGTTGCGTTGATGGTTTTTTTAACATCATGTGTTGCCATCAATGCCAAAGGAGGATATTTTTGGATGTTTTGATTGTGTTGCTGATATGTAGTATTCATTCATGTCAACACTATTAGCATTAATTCATTAGAAGGTGATCCCACAAAGCTAGTTTACAATTTCCAGGAGGAACAAATTTTTGCTGAAATCACATATTTTTAGAAAATATAATGATTTAAGCCTTTAAAAGTTCCATTTAAAGCATTCCAATTGAAGAGGGTTTGATCAAACTACCTTAAATCAAACCCCCTTGGATAGAACCCCGCTAGTTTCAAACCATACCTATAACAGAATCTCCTTTACACCTATCAAAATGTTGATAAAAACCCACTTTTGATTTACCTTTTGGGGGATCAAATGAATTCATTTAAAATTTATTTTTTGTAAGTATGTAGTCCTTATTATAAGCTTCCCAAAAAGTATAATTTTAAATAAAATTTATTTTATTATTATATTTATTTTTTATTTCCTATGAATGTATGTTTTTCATCAAAAATCAAGCTCTTTGTTCTTCACATGTGGAAAATTAGCAGATTATCAAATGAGTGCACCAGATATTGAAGTCCTTGATCCAATAAAGAGAAAAATTTTGAATTTTGATACATACAAAAAAAGTTACGCATTATACGGCCGTGGTATGTGAATTATAATTGGTTTGACTTTGAAACTTGATTAAAGAAAAAATATTCAATAAAAAACTATCTAACCAAGTGGAAGCACTAGATATCAGAGTTACGAATCTAAATTCGAAAGAATTAGAATTTTATCCTTCATGGAAAAAATTTTATGCATTTTACGGTGAGTGTCACTTTTTAAAAATGTTGTTTTCTGAAAAAAAATAGTTTTTGAGGGAGATGGAAAAAGAAGTGCAATTTGATTCCAAAAATTTTGAAAAAAATATATTTAGAATCTATAGACAAAATTTCATAAAACTCTAGTTTGCATCATCTTCAAATTCCTCATGGTTTAGTTGTAATAGGTGTCCGAAAGTGAAGATTTAGTTACAAAAAAATATTTTAGTGTCCAGTTTGGCCAAAAATTATAAACCACTATTGTGGGATCACATACTTTATATATGTCGAGGATATTGAGAAAATTGTAATGAGATGAGTTGCAGGTTGTCAATGGTGAAGTGATGTTCAGTATGTCGATAAGTTGTATACATTGATTATCATAGGTTGTGGAATAAAGGATTTATTGTTGAGTGTATCTAGTTTATCCATGTCAAGTTTCAGAGATCTGCGTGAAGATTTGATTGAGTTATGATGATTTACATTCTGACAATTTTTTGGTTGCTTCAGTTTGTGTTCCTAATTGAAGATGATGTGATATTAGTTAGTTCATTTGCTATGGATGCTTCTGTGGTGATTCGTGATGTTTTTGGATGCTTCTAGATCATGCTCTATATTTTTTACATGTCCACATTGATCGTTGTGCTCATGGTTGGTGATTTTCTCTTGCGTGTTCATGTTTTTCTTGTTCTTGGCCGACATGGTGTTTGTAACGTGTTCTAGATCTTTGAGGAGTAATTAATTGAAATGTTTTCATGTTGGAGATGTTGATTTGGGTCTTCACTAAGCTATGGCCAACCTTGGTTGATTCATATTAATAATCTTTAGTATTTTGGGCCGACGGTTTATATTTATTTTATTATTTTGTCCAAGCCCACATGAAGGGATGAAATCTCATGCTATGGATATATAAGAGCAATTGTTTAATAAAATTGAGGTGTAATTTCATTTGTATGTGTGTGAATATTGATCAAAATCATTCAAGGGTAAAGCAAAGTGTGAAGAAGAGTGAAGAAGAGTGAAAAATTGTTCATGTGCTTAACCAAAATTGTGATCAAGCATTAGCAGATGCTAATTTGTCAGTTCAAATCCCTACGGATGTAATCTAATTCCTTCTATAAGACTGTGTCTTCCTCTGGGTGGTTAGCCTTGTTTTAATTGAGTAGTGAGCTATAGGCAGTGTACCTAAATGCATGTGCATTCCCCTTATTCCATTATTTATACTTTTAATAGGGTATAATCTTGTGGATTGACCTCTATTGTGGTTTTTCCCCTAATAGGGTTTCCACATAAAAAAAATCTTGGTATTATGTGTGTTTTTGATGTGTTGATGATTTATGATTTCATGGTTAATAATCAGATCTAAGAATAAGGTTAATAAGTTGAATAAGTTTTAAATTTTTGTGAGAATTTATTCATCCCTCCCTCTCAGTTGTATGTCGTTGTGTTGCCAACAATAAATCACATTCATACTAGAAGCCAATAACTAAAGACCAAATTTCATAAATAGAGTTCATGTGTTATATATCATTCCTTTGAGGGTTCCACAAGTACCATGAGCCTTTTTAAATCCTTCTCCATCTAAATTCATCCATTCCAAGACCATTGTCAGGTGGGTATCCCAAGTTCCTTAATTTCTTCTAGGAATTTAATCAAAAGTAGTACATTGTGACTTTGGCATGTAAGATAAGGTAAACCCATAAAATTCATGAAATGGAATATTTGGAATAGGTGTGTAGACCATTTTTAACTAAATTCAATTGTTAAATTAATGGAAAAAGATAAATATTAAGAACTAAAAGAAGGATCCAAACCATAAAGGAAAATAAAATATTAACTTAAAACCTCAATATCAAAACAAGAGTTGAGATAAAATTAGACAAAATGTTAGTAGGAGGAATGATCAAAAAATTTGAAGATACCCATGGTAGATGGGACCAAACAAAGAAATCACATTTTCTTCATCTATGATACCTAATATTTCATACAAATGATCTTATTCTAGGTGAAATATGGGTTTTCAATATAATGTGACAAGAATATCACCTTAGTAGTTTTTGACATCTTTATTCTTGTCATAAGTCACAAATTCACAAAATCATAAAATTTCTCAAAAAGTTGATAATTTAGGTAATTGATAGTTGAATTGAGATGTGACCTCATTATATTCACTAAAACTTAAATTATGTGATCAATTTAATCATTCAATTAGGTGAAAGTAAAGGGTATTAATGTTTATTCAATGTTCAATTTTTAAAAGTTTAGTATTTTGATTAATCACTAATTCAATTTATATTGGTGGAAGATTTGAGGTAATAGAAAAAATATGTACAAAGATTAAATCTTCATTTTCTCCTATTCTTTCATTATTTCTTTCTTTTTGTACTAGGGTTAAATCTTGATCTAGGTTTGTTGTGTACTTATAAGAAACCTTTATTCCTTAGTATCATGTTATTGTTCATTGTATGGTGACTTTCATGATAAATATTATGTGCATGTCCCTTCCTTCTATCAACTCTTTTTTATGGATATTAGGAAGTTTATTTCTTGTTTTTTGGTTTCCTCCTTATCAAAATATTGCCTCAATAATCTAGAAATTATATTTACAAGCTTATCATCTCTCTCATTTTCTTCTCTTATTTGTACCTTAACTTATTCTCTATGATCTATCTCTGTTTATTTGATAATTTTTTTACTACTTGTTCTTAAGACTTGGCTTGTCAATTTGATCTTCTGTCTAATTGCATTTTTCCTCCATGTTTTGACTGTAGGATAGATCTCTTTTATTTATAGTGAATATCTTCCTTCTAGAATATTTAATTTAATTTCATCTACTATTTTAAGTGGTCAAGATCTGATTTTATCATGATTAACTCATGGAGCCCATTTTCCACAATATTTTGCAAGTTATTTACTTTCTCATTAATTATTTTAATCTCTTAATAGTTTGTAGTTGGATTTTGTAATTTCATTCATCTTGTATTCCTCATGTTATCCCTTTGATTTTATATATTCAAGCCTCTTTTTTATAACCATTAGTTCATTTATACATAGTCTTGGTGGGCAAAATAGTGGTGTTGACATGGGGCTATAAAGTTCTTGCTTTCTTGGATTTCTTCCTCACTTTATCCTTTGCTTTCTTAGAATGTTTCATCCTTATTTTCCATTATTTTGGTCCTCCAAAGCCAATCCAAGATTCTTGTATGCATTCCCACTCTCTTGTTAGATTCAAAGGGTGATTGGGAGATTTTTTTCATTTTTCTTTACCTTTGCTTCGTCTTGAAGAAATGTACTCAAATTTTCCTTTCCCTTTTATTTTCCATGTGTTTTTTCCCCTACCTATGTTTGTTTCATTTTGGTAGTGGCTTTCAGGTGTTATGAGCTATTCTTAGTAAAATAGCTACTTTTTTATTCATTGTTTTCTAAATTTTCTAATTTTTCCTATGCCTTAAAAATCATTTGATATTAAATTCTTACATTCATATAACTATAACTAATACACTTTCACCTTATTTTGATGAGAATTTATTTCATTCCACTACTGACATTCCTTTTATAATTATATCATCCTTAAAACACTTTCCCTCTTTATAAAATTTTATGTTTTAAATTATTTCATAAATAATCTCTTAATCTACACCATTATTTAACATATAATTTCCAATTATTAAATCATTCGTGCTATAAATCCCTTGATTTGAAAAAAAAATTGTTTTCTTGTTTCCTTCATGGAAGCAACATACTTAGAGAATAAATTTGGTGAATCAAGGATTTCCCATGCCTCATATAGTATATGATGTTTTTCTTCTTATTGATCAATTATCATTTCATGATGCTAAATATAGTTTCCATTGAATATCCTTCAATAATGACTAAATTGATTTTACATGACCACCAATGTTAAGTAATGATGCTTTCCCTTTATTACTAGTTCTAGGAAATAAATCTTAGATGCAACCTTTATCAAGATTTTTTATGTCTTTAATGGCACATTTTGTACTAGAGTTCCCTAGGTTTCCCCTCAAAGAACCATCAAAATTAAACTTTCACCTGGTTTCTTATGGATGAATCCATCTAATATGATCTCTATAAGGGTGATATTTGAACCTAAGAATTATAAATTGATAAATATATTTAAAAATTAAATAAGTAAAATGTTTAGAAAATTAAATATAGTGAAAATGTTTTGATTATGAAAAACTATGATAGATGTTGAATGTTTTTTTGTTAATGGTATGAAAATATTATTGATGATTAGATGAATTATTTGAACTACTGAATTATCTATTTGTCATCCCAAGTAGCATTCAAATTACTAGTGATATTAAAGGGCATATACAAATCTAATCTAAGATGCATATTTTATATGTGTGCAAGGTCTATAGGTTCAATATATGTGTATCATGTCAACACTTGTAAATTTAAATTTTAGAACTGTTTTAGATTATGTTTTGTGTCCAATCTAGTAATTTGAATGTTTTGATTATTAAAAACTATGATAGATGTTGAATGTTTTTTTGTTAATGGTATGAAAATATTATTGATGATTAGATGAATTATTTGAACTAGTGAATGCTCTATTTGTCATCCCAAGTAGCATTCAAATTACTAGTGATATTATCTTGCATATACAAATCTAATTTAAGATGCATATTTTATATGTTTGCAACCTATAGGTTCAATATATATATATATATATATATATATATATATATATATATATATATATATATATATATATATATATATATATATATATATATATTCTCTAGATCTAGATATATTATTTACCACTTGGTCTCATTGCTCCTTTAGGTATACATACATATATAACATGAAAAATGAAAATGTTCCACCTCTAGAAACTTTGTTTGAAAATAATACTAATGAGATTAAGAGTTTGAGAGACTCATTAGAAGATGGTGCAAACATAGGGATATATTCAGAAGTTTGCATGCCAATATTACAGAGCCTAGAAAAACTAAGAGGTGAACTTGGACAAACCCACATATTCCCCTAATAGAGTAGCTGCTATTCTTTCCTGCATGCAGGAAGAAGTACATGGTGAGGTTCCCTTTAAACAAATACATGATGTTGTGACCAAAGAAATGATAAAAAACACTTGTTTTCCATTCTATCATAATCAATGTAAGGTGAGGGGATACCAAGTTGCCAAATTTGTGGATTGTGCTATGGCCCCATTGATCTACCCACGATTTCTCATAGCACATGATCAATATCCAAACAATGACCAGATTCCATTATATTTTGTTCAGCAGTTGTATGTTGAAGTCCATTTAGGCCTCAAAGTCAACTACCTGGACATTCCACCAGAAGTTGGTCAGGGGCATGGTAGGATTGCCGATAGGCCCACCTATCGTCGAGCAAACAGACCAGCCCTAGTGTTTAGGGTATTGGTTGGTGAGAGGTCTCCTGCTCTCACCCCAAATCTGCCCCCCTTAGCAGATGAGGTTGTCATTGCCTCCCAAAAGGAAGCAATTGACACTATAGGTGAAATTACAATTGCCACCACTAGGATATCTACTAATCATGTAGGTTATTATTTGATGTCTAGACATTCATGATCCACACCATTTGTAGCACAGTGGACCAAAATGGATCCTTTTACAATGACAGGAATCCCTACTCCCACATAGCTCAATGGACTTACAAGAGATATGGCATGCCACACTCTGCATTGTTTGGCTAAGGACCTCTTGGAGGCATATTCCTTCATCGCATCATACTATGGGATCAATATAGAGTAGGTCAGAGATCGTTTGATACATGGAGTTCATTCACATCCAAGATCCCATCACTCTCAACCCAACACTAGTGCATGTTGGGATCCACCTATAGATCATTCAATTGCTACATGGACTATGGGTTTTACTAAGATGTTGATCAGTCTCAGTTCATCATTACCAATGCCATCTCACCTACATAGTCCTCTTAACTCATCATTTATGGCATGACATGGGATGGATTAGATGGATGTAGATTTTGACTCGTCGCTTGACCATTTGGTTGATATGGTGGACATGACCATTGTAGAGGACTTAGGTCATCTGATATCAGATGATGTGCATGTATGTGTGCATGTGCATGTTTCAATTCTTTTTTTAATTATTTTTAAATTTTAGTTTTAACTAGATATTCATGTATTGATCTATATGTATGTATATTATAGGTGGAAATACCTCATGTCACTCCTAGCCTTGGTCTGGAGATCGTGTACATCGATGTGACTCTGTGGATGATTCTACTGCCAGTGGACATGTGAGTTTTAAATTTTTATATATACACATGTATATGTACATGCATTTGTATGCTTAGATCTAGATAGATATTTAAAAATACAAGTACATTCTTAAAAATAACTTTCATAAAATTTATTTAATATATTATATGTATTTAACACATTGTGTACACAATTTTATCTGCAGGGCTTGACACATCCATCAGAGTATGGTTCTCATTCAAATGGTCATTCAACTAGGATTCGAAATTCATATTAGGCCTTGCACTAGATTTATGATCTTTACTACATGTATTTGCTTATATGATATACATTTGTTCTCTAACATACATTTTCTTATTTGATGACCTCTTTGCTTATAACATGTTTATGTTTATACATTAAATCTATTTACATGCATGTATGTGTTTGCTTATGTTTAAATGTTTATATGACATACATACATTTGCTTATTTTATGATCTCTAACTTACATTTTCTTATATGATATAAATTTGATCTCTAACATACATTTCCTTATTTGATGACCTCTTTTCTTATAACATGTTATGTTTATACATTGAATCTATTTACATGTATGTATGTGTTTTCTTATGTTTACATTTTTATATGATATACATACATTTACTTATATTCAATATACATACATTTTCTTATATGATATACATTTGATCTCTAGTAGAATTTCAGGAGAAAACTATTTCATTTTAGCCAAAAATCAATAATGCACATTGAAATAAGTTTTGTTGACATTGAACCCACAAACAAAGACCATCAAAATGGCCCCAAATGTTATTATAGAATCCCCTAGAGTTGTGAATTTTTATGTTAGTTCATTTGATCACAACATCCCATTTGATCCTATATTCCCAAAGATTAGGAAATGAATTCCACTTTATAATTAAGTTCATTCGTGTTGATCACAATAAATATTTTACACACACACCCCTTGAATTTTATAGTAAGTAGTAAAAAATTATAAAATAAATGATTCCCAAGCAAGTAAACTAATGATACTTTATAAATGAGTGTATTTACAAGCTTATTTATTAATGCACATGTTCTTCTAGTTTTAAAATTTGATAAAAATGACGAAATTAAAATATTGATACAAAATAAGAACAAATAAAGTGCATCACTTTGTGGTACACAAAACTCCTATTTTTTAAAAATGACTTAAGCAACATGAACCATTGAGGAGTTGAGAAAAAAATATAATTATCAAGAAGAGGTAGGAATATTCCTTTTATAATTATATCATCCTTCAAATACATTCCCTCTAAGTTATAAAATTTTATGTTAAATTACTTCACAAATAATCTCTTAATCTACACCATTATTTAACATGATCGTGATTTCCTACAACTGGATACACAATTATATATTTTTAAAGAAAATCAATGCACAATTTTCTAGTTTCAACTGAGGACAGGAAAATTTTATTCTTTGAAACATTAAGAAAATTCAATTCAAATTATACCTCTATTTTCTCAAGTCATTGTTCTACCCTCTCTACATTCCTACAAATGAAAATATCTCAACTATTGATTTAGAGCCATCAAGGTGTGTTTGGTTAACTATAATGACCATGGAAATTTTCCTCTACTAGATATATTGGGTTGTTCCTTTACTCTGCAATGAGCATAACTTATCTAAGAGACACTTTATTAAGCACTACATTATCTCATTGGTTGAGATAATCTTGCACCTTTGGTATCAAGCTTGAGGAATATTATCTTTTTGACAAGGAAAAAAATTCTAAAATTACTCTATGTTGCATACCTATACATTAAATAACAACAAACTCCACAATGAAATAACTTGTTTGATTACCACGATTCATTTAAACTAGGATAGTTATTCCATACACTAGAATGCATTTTAAATTATTATTTTTCCTATACGCATATAAATACAAGCTTATTTTTCATTATTTCATATAAAATTGTAAGATTAATTTGCATTTATATCACTTGGAGCACAAATTTTGGAGAAGATATTTTTACACATTTATCAAGGAGGAAAATATTGGAGAAGACAACTTTTCATTTTTATCAATCAAGAAAACTTTTGGAGGAGAATTTAACTAAGTTTGTAGAGGATTTTTTTTGAGTCATCTTTAACTTGAAGAAGAAAATGGGACAACAAAGATACAAAAAAAATGCATCTCAACAAAAATTGTCAAAAGAAGAAAAAAAGAGGCGTGAACAAAACTTGGAAAATTATCATAGAAAGAAACAAGGTACATGCTTGTTTCTTCTCTCTCTCTCTCAAGTGTGTGTTTAGGAATTTTATTAACACCTCAATTTTTTTTCCTTATAAATATATTTCCAATTATGAAAACCATGTTAGATTTAACTTGGAAACTTTAATACTAAAAAATAGTCATCTTGCATAAACATTACCTAAATTCCTTATCATCTATTTCCAATTGCTTTTGTTCCATGGAATTCTTAAGTTCAAAAATATTTTGTTTTATTTGTTTCAACTCCACTTAAATAGCTCATAGTCTCTCAATTTCTTTGCTTGCATGCAAATTCAAATAAGCAGGAAATTCTCAAGCTGAAGTTGAGCCAAATCTAGATATTGGATCAAATGAATCCAGTGAAGAACACATGGACCTTGAAGATAGGGAGGAGACCCAAGTTCAAAAAATGCTTTTTGGAGAGGGGTCAGGATCACTTCCTTCTACTAATATGGATGAGCATATAAAACTAGCTGAAACTTCTCTCACTTATAGCATCATGTCTTATCACTTTGTTTGCTTGCATACATAAACTTCACTTATATAACATCATCTCTCATTTTCTTTAAAAAATATTTTGTGAAATTTAGAAAGGGCTCAACAAGTAGGAAGTTCTCATGCTAAAGTCGAGCCAAATCTAGATATTCGATCAAATGAATCCATTGAAGAACAAATGGACCTTGAAGATAGGGAGGAGGCCCAAGTTCAAACAATGCATGTTGGAGAGGGTTCAAGATCACTTCCTTCTACTGGTATGGATGAGCATATAAAACTAGTTGAAAGGGTGAGGAAACAAATTTCTTATAGAAATTTAGATCATTTACTTGAAATGGATATGGAGAAACTAAAATGTTATGTCAACCAACCTACAAATAAGAGAAAGAGGTCATTGACTAAATCTGTAAATGTAATAATCAATGATCATTTCTATCATCTTGAAACACTTAAAAATACCCAATTGTTATCACATTTACTTCTTCACAATGAGCTGAAAGAGTCATTACAATTGTTGGGTGTACATTTGGCATCAAATAAGAAGAAACACATGGCATTATAAAAGGATATTATTCAAAATGTTAAAAATGGTTTAGATTCCATTGGGAAAGGATCTTGATCAGTGGATAAGGCCACTACAAGAAGGGTGATGTTGAAATCTATTATAAATCAAGATATAGCAAGAAAAAGAAAAATGTATGCACTTTTAGTTGAGATTGGTTATAGTAGAACCACACTAATAAAATATGAGAAAAAGAGAAAGGTTTTGGATGAGAGTTCAAAAGGAAATTGGTAAATTATGTGTAGAGCTCCCCATTCTGACATGATTGAAGATGTTGTTAGGAACTTGATCTCAAGTTTTTGGCATGATCAGACTCATTCATCATCAAATACTAGAGATGTTATGAGACATAGGATTGGGCTTGGTATTTATGAAAATCATATTAAAAATTGGCTAGACATAACACAACTTGAGATGTATATGAAATTTTGTAATATATATCCTCATATAAATATTGGGAAAACAATGTTTGAAAGGTTAAAACCATATTATGTGAAGATAAACAAGTTTTTTGAAACTTGTTGTTGTCGTTATCATATTGAATTTGATCTCTACTATCAGGTGTTTCGAAAGATGAAAGAAGAAAGTTATGGTTTTCAAAATGCACCTCCTAAACAGGTAAGTTTGTTCATAAAGGCTATGTTATGTGATCATGAAAATGGACCTCAAATAAACTGCATAAAAATAATTTGTGAAACATGTGCAAATTTGGCTAAATTTACTTCAAGAGATGAAGATATTGACCTAACAAAGACAGTAAATTGCAATAGGTACAAGTATGTAAAGTTTCAAACAAATTTTGGGAAAGAGTCCACAAGGTTAAACTATGTAGAAGAGGATATTTCTATTGGAAAATTTATGGAATATTTTCAAAAATTGATACAACCATACATATAACATTCCTCTTTTGCTAAGTGGCAAGCACACCAATTCCAATCATTAAGAGATAATTTCCCACTTGGAACAATTCTATCAATAGTTGACTTTAAAAAAAATTACTCTTTTGTACATCAAAAGGAGATTCAATCAGAATATTACTTTTCAAAGCAGATCACTATTATGGTTCATGTGTGTTATCGAAATGCACAATTAGAATTGGATGGTGTTGAGAGTATAGATGAACAATGAGCCATTAAGAAATAATATCACTTTTATATTAGTGATGATAAAGAGCATGACATTCTTTTTGTACAACATTGCTTTACAATTTTTTTGAGAATTTGAGAAGTAGGGGTGTAAAATTTGAAAAGCATTTTGTATGGTTAGATGAATGTGTGGCACATTTCAAATCTTCATAGCCATTCTATGCACTTTCTAGATATCATAAAATCTACAAAATAACACATGTTTGGAGTTTTTTTTAGAGTGGGCATGGAAAGGGTGAGCATGATGGAGCAAGGGCTTGCATCAAACGAGCGTTAAGAAGGCATCAAATGAGTTATTCAAAAGATTTTATAGACAATGCACATGATGTTGTTGAATGGTGTAAGAAACACTTTGCATCAAATTTGGTCAGCACATCTTCGAGAAAAAAATTGACACATTCCACATAGAGTGTTTTGTGAGATATTGGGTATGTATAAATTAAATTTTCAAAAATTTGAATTTATTTAAATTTGGGTGATCCCACAAAGCCGGTTTACAATTTCTAGGAGATTCTAATTTTTGCTGAAATCACATATTTTTAGAAAATATAATGATTTAAGCATTAAAAAATTCCATTTAAAGCATTCAATTGAAGAGGGTTTGATCAAACTACCTTAGATCAAACCCCCTTGGAATAGAACCCGCTATTTTAAACCATACCTATAACAGAGTCTCTTTACACCTATCAAAATGTTGCTAATAAAACCACTTCACTTTTATTCCTTTGGGGGATCAAATGAATTCATTTGAAATTTTATTTTTAAGCATGTATTCCTTTATTATAAGCTTCCCAAATATAATTTTAAATAAATTTAATTCTATTATTATATATTTTTTTTTTCTTTGAATGGGTTTCCGAAAATCAATTTCTCTGCGGATGGATGAAAATAGAAGATTATCAAAACATTTTGAAAAATATGAGCTCAGATATTGAAGTCCTTGATCCAACAAAAATTGAGTTTTGCATACAAAAAGGTTGTGAAGTCCTGGAATTGTAATTAGTTTGACTTTTGATTATCAAAAAATATTCAATAAAAAACTATGAACCCAATTGAAGCATTAGATATTGAAGCACAAATCTAAATTCAAAAAAATTAGAATTTTATCCTTCATGGAAAAAAAATTTATGTGTTATATCAAGTGAGCTGCCAATCCTTAAAATGATGTTTATTGAAAAGAAACTAGTTTTTGTGGAGATGGAAAAAATAAGTTCAACTGATTCAAATTTTTCTATAAAATATATATTTGGAATCTTACAGACAAAAACAAATCACTAGTTTCATCATCTTCAAATTCCTCATGGTTTAGCTGCTATAGGTGCCCGAAAGTGAAAATTTAGTTAGAAAAAAACAATTCAATGTTCAGTTTGGCCAAAAATTGTAAACCAGTGTTGTGGGATCACCCATTAATTTATTATATATATATAGATACATGTTTTTTCACATATTTTTGTTGTTGTACATGTATCTAGGTGTGGAGAGAAGATCAATGCATGGATGCAAGAGGGTAGAAAAAACAAGATCTTTGCATTGTGTTATGAGTTCAGATAGTCACAATGGATGGACATTATACACAAGGGATTACTCTTGTTTTTGTACTGAGTGCATTGCGGGAAACTTTGATCATGCATGCAACAACTAAGAACTTGGATATGTTGGTAAATGGGATATGGTGCCACTAGTTGTTTCAGAAACATATAATGAAAATGAGGAATAAAGATTTGAAGACATTCCTTTGATTTCAATTGATTATGACCATATTTTAGGATTGGCTAGAAAAGGTACATGTGTAAGTTTTCAATAATTTAAATATTATATATATAGTTAATGATCTTTAAAGTCTAGAGACATTTCTAATTTTTTTAGAAATTTTTTGTGTAAATTTGGTGTACAGGAGATGTTTTTGCAGTTATAGCATAGCCTAAAAACATAGAAGGTGTTAGCTATTATTTATTGCGTTGCACAGAAGAGAGGAATAAGCTAACACAACCTGAAACAAGTGATGGAATGTTATTTCCCACAGGTGAGTTTGAATTTAAAATTATATATACATTGTGTTCACATGTGCACATTACATTATAAACATTAAATATATATTGTACAAACCTTGAGCACAAAAAATGTTGTACACATTCACATGTCTTACCTCGAGTTCATGTTTACCATGCAGGTTTTGTTGTAGTGCAAGGGATATATCTAAAACAAGTCAAAGTTGTTCAACATGGGATTCATTTTGTTGACTATCAACCTAATAACAAGGTATATCAACATATTCACTTAATAATTGCTACCGCTGTACATCTTCATGCAGTTCCACATGCACATGGCTGAAAAAAATGGAGACTAGATAGTGATGATCATAAAAAAAAAGTACATGTTATTGAAGAGTGGGCTGAACCAGAATTTTTGAGTTAGATTATATCCATGATTTTCAAGTTCACTTGTAACCCTATACATGTTCAAGTGAGAACTTATAGTAACTTGTACATAGTTGTAAATCATTTTGCATAAATTCCAATTATATGTACATATTTGTTCCATGGAATTCTTAAGTTTAAGAATCTTTGTTTTCATTTTAAAGTTCAAAGTTACACTTATAGCATCATCTCTCACTCTTTTTGCTTGCATGTAAACCCATATATATGCTTTAAATACTTATTTGAAACCTAGTGAAGTTTTTTAAAATCAATTTTCCTAAATTATTCTTAAGTTCAAGAATCTTATATACAATTATATACAACTTATATTTGTTCCATGGAATTTTTCCATGGGAAATTATGTGTTTTAAAATTAATTATTATCTAATTATAAATTTTTTGGACAAAAATTTAAAACATAAATCAATGCAAATAAAAAAATAAAGTTGCCATCAATTTAATTAAAAAAGAATACCAAAAATGGAAATAGAATGTTCCAATCCAGTTGCCAAATAAATATTTATATGACTTCTATATGACTCCCTCTCTCCCATCTACCCTTAACCCTTAAACCCTAAACCCTTTTTCCCTCTACCCTCTATCTCTCTCCCACTCCCCTCCTCTCTCTCAAGTCTCTCCCTCCTACCCCCTCTCCCTCTCTCAAGTCTCTCTCTCTCACTC
>VDFB02193867.1:567592761-567618222 GCA_007258455.2 Sequoia sempervirens | reverse complement strand
CTTAGGTCTCTCTCCCCTCTTAGGTCTCTCTCCCCTCTACCCTTAACCCTTTCTCTCCCTTTCTCTCCCTCTCTCTCTATCTCCCATCTCTCTCTATCTCTCCCCATCTCTCCCTACATCACTCCCTCCCTATCTATCTCTCTATCTCTACCTCTGTCTCCCTTTCTCTTCCCATATATCTCTCAATCTCTCTTTCTCTTCCCATATATCTCTATCTCTCCCTACTTGTTTCTCCCTTTCTCTATCTTCCCCTATTTATCTATCCCTCTCACCATCTCTATTTACCTATATTTAATTCTCTTTGTTTGTCTATCTCTTTGTCTCTCTCTCCATATACCGATATTTTACCTACTAGTTTTTTCTCATCCCCATTGTTCACAACACGTCATTAATTAATTGGTTATTAGAAAACTCTAAAATGATATTTACAATTCCTATGTCAAAGTCTTGTTTGTTGATGACCTTTGTCAATCAATTGCATATTTTAATTATACGGCGAACAAGCACTACCTCCTTATTGATGAGAGAAAATAATATTTGAAACATATTATGTTTAAACTAAGCATTTTATATTTAAACTAAATATTTTCTATTTATAAATTATAATATATTATTATTTTTATTTTAAATTTTGTTTATTTATAATTTTATATTTATTTACACAAAATGTTTTTTAATGTATTTAATTGAAAAGTATATATTGATATTATAATATTTATTGTAATTATTTATAATATATAAGTATATAGTATATTATTTATAATTATTAATAATATATATGATTTAGATATTATTAATTTAACTATTATATAGATATATTTTATATTATAGAGATTAAAAAGTATATAATTAATATTAGATATTATAAAATAAAACTATTGGAAACATGGCAAAAAAATTAAAATAAAATGGATTCATGACAAGGGGATTTGAGCAGACGTCGGTTAAGAGTCCACTCAAACCATCCTACCAACCTATTTTTTATATTATTTTGAAATGGTTCGAGCGAACTAGGGTTTGACTAAACCCATATTCGATTGAACATATTTTTGAGGTTCGCGTGAACACTAGTTTGCCTGAACCACCCTTTTCCGCCCTTCTCCCCCCTAGGTACCAAAAATGTCCAAAATTTTGTGCTTCAAAGCTTGATTTGAGGATGAAAATTCAAGAGACTTCACAAACCCAACTAGAATCAGGTAGTCCTCAGAATAAGCTATCCAATGAATATAATTTTAATATGTTTTAGTTTTATTATCTTTTTATTTTTTTATTTTTATTAAACATAGGTTTTTCACCAAAAGTGAAGCTCTATGTTTTGTACATGTGGAAAAATAGAAGATTATAATTTTTTTTTGAAAAATATGAGTGTACTAGATATTGAAGTCCTTGATCCAACAAAAAAAATTGAATTTTGATACATACAAAAAAAGTTACGCGTTATACAGTTTTCCTATGTCTGAATTGTAATTGGTTTGACTTCACAACTTGATTAAGGAAAAAATATTCAATAAAACACTATCTAACCAAGTGGAAGTAGTAGATATCAGAGTTAAAAATCTAAATTTGAAAGAATTATAATTTTATCCTTCATGGAAAAAAAAATTTATGCGTTATACAGTCAGCTTTTTAAAAAATGTTGTTTTCTAAAAAAAACTAGTTTTCGAGGGAGATAGAAAAAGAAGTGCAATCTGATTCCAAAAATTTTAAAAAATATATATTTAGAATCTATAGAAAAAAATTTTCATGAAACTCTAGTTTGCATCATCTTCAAATTCCTCACAGTTTAGCCGCTATAGGTGCCTGAAAGTGAAGATTTAGTTAGAAAAAAATATTTGTGTGTCCAGTTTGGCCAAAAATTGTAAATCAGTATTGTGGGATCATCCCATGCCATGCTTCAAACCCTCACACATGCACAAGCTCAACCTGCTAACCTTGCAATAAACTCTTATACAATTTCTACAATAAATAGACAATTAATGAACATGTAAACTCATAAGAGTTATCAAATACAAGAGCATAAAGCTCCTCCCAAAAATCTACACCTAGATTGTGCAAGTAGCATTCCACACTATAACTTGAAGTCAAAATCAAGGTATCCTCAATTTATGTGCCCCCAAATTGAACACTTAACTGATTGTTGGTCAAGAAAATATCTTGCAAGCATCACCTCAAAGTTGGAACCCAAGAATGTGCCCACTTAACTAAATCTTGTAAATATCTTCTCATGTAGCTTAGGTGTTAACTCCAATATTCCAACTTGGGTTCCCAAGGTGGGTCCAAGTCAATCTCTATTAACTAAAACATATCTCCCCATCAATTCATGCAAACATAATGCATGATTGATCATCCCAATTTAACTGAATGTAGCCACTTGTTATTTGTCATGCAACTCAAGTCATTAGTCATGCATTCCAATTCAACTGAATTCAACTAGAATTCAACTAAAACTAACAACATGCAACTAAAGATAACTGAACCATAACTGAACTTAAATGAATTGATACTGAATTGAATTGAATTGAACTAAACTAAACTAAACTAAACTTATACTAAATTGAACTGAACTGAACTGAATTAAACTGAACTCCACTCATGTAAATATCAATTTCTAACTTCTAGGATCTTTACATGCATTACTGAAGTGTTATCTTTCCTCCAAAATGTTAACTGAACTCAAGGTGGGTTCCACCTTCCATGTGGGTTCCCCATGTGTTCCTATTTTGTAGGAGCTCTACTCGGATGCCCTCACATGTTCCTATCATTTAGGAATAATTACAAATGTCAATCTACATGTTCATTTCATTTGAATTTAATCTCTTTCTACTCCTAGTGTTGGGGAACACTTTCCAAGGACTTAGGAGATACATGAAATATGTTTAGGATTGCAATTAAATGACATCCTATTCCCATTCGCCATCAAGGGAGAATGGGTCTTCACTCAACTTACGAGGGCCAATTTTTTGCCCATGAAATAATTTGATATTTAATTTATGATTGTCAGGAGAGATCCTCAGAAGGTGTTAAAATTAAGGCCCAGAAGGTGGGTTAATAACTCCACTTAACCACAATGAATTAATAGAACCTAGATAAATGTGAAAGTGCTTTAAAACACTTTACAACACTTTAAAAAGGTATACATTATGCATATTTTATTTAGGAAGGGCCCATAAGGCTTAATTAAGTAAATAAGTCCTAGAAAAGCATGAAAGTGTGTTACAACACTTCACAACACCCTTGCAAAGTACCAATTAAAGCATGATTTAGATAAGTGAATGTCCTAGAATATTGTGAATGTATACAAGAAATTACAACACCACTCCATGACACCATTAGTCTAGTTTTAATGTCATCTAGATCCAAGCAAGTAAGGAAAAGTAAACTTTTTCTATTACTACACCATTAGAGATAGGAATCCACCCAAATGAGGAGGGCATGTATCCTTAATGGATATTATAATGCTCTGGCCAGAGACTTGGACTCATCAGGACCATCTGAGCCCTGAGTCACTCTCTAAATACCACACTTCCTTACTGGAAGTGTATCGAGGACATCATATTTAGGATTATATTTATAATATGCACATTAAACTTGATACCCACCTTATAATTCATCCTAAGCCTCAAGAAAACAAGAAGAATCATTCAAGTTCAATTTGAGTATACAAATTTTATTTACATATTTATTTATTTGTTCTTTCAAAATGGGCTCACCACTATCTATAGTTCTCATTATGAAGATAGCAAGATAGTGACTCTAAAACATAACTTTCTCACCACCCAACCATATTGGAATCATGAAGTCACATGGACCCTAGCCAAATCCCCAATCAAGAATGAATACCAAATTATTTGGTTAGATTAAGTCTTTTTAGAATTAAGTGATTATTTCTTAATTTTATGTAAGCATCAAAGTTCATGGGTATGCAGCCCTTTCTAAGGCCCTTACTCCTAGATAGTTTCCCATAAGAAACAATTTAAAGAAAAAAATCTAAATCACATTCTCAAAATTCTTCCCACTCCAAATAGTTGATAAATAATGCTATCGTATGGAAACCTTTTTTAAAAAATTTATCTTACCAGATTTTTGTTTCCAAGAGGGATTACCCACCCCTTTAAATTAAACAAAGAATGATCATTATTACTCCCAATGGTTTAAAGGGATGATTCCATAGACGTCATTGTTGACATTTTATTAGGCTATGTATGTAGTAGCTCAAGCATCATGGCTTTACATATAAACATGAGCCAAAGGCATCACTTTTATTGAACGATACTAGTTTTTTGTTTCATAACTCTAATTTAAGTTTTCCTATCTAAAGAGAATCCAAAAGAGTAAGAATATCTTCCTTTCACCTTCTGATCACCAAGATTCCCCTTAAGGCAAGGTGAGAGCATACAGTGTAAGGAAGTTCATATCTAACTAACAATTTGACTAAACAAATTAAGCATTTCCCTTCCACTTTCTAGTCACCAAGATCCTCATAGAGGCGAGATCAGAGCATATAGTGTAAGGGAATCTAATTGAAAAAATAAAACTAGAAGTAAACAAGTTAACTATTAGTGGCAAGCCATCCAATAGAGAATTTTAAATTAAAGTAAACATCTTAAGTTGTTGGTAGAAAGCCATCCAATAGAGAATTTTAATTTATTTTAAACATTTTAAGCTATTGGTGGAAAGCCATCCAATAGAGTATTTTACATTAATTTAAACATCTTAAACTATTGGAAGCAATCCATCCAATAGAGAATTTTTAATTTAAATTAAACAATTATCTTCCACTTATTCAGTGGTGAGTGACATATTACTTCTTTTAAAACAAGATTAATAAAATAATTACATCATCAATAATTCTTGTTTTAACAATTACCATTAACAAGATAAACATAAATGATAACATATTATCTATCCCTTTAAAATAAAATTACAACTTTATACATGCATAAAATAAAGAACATAAAGTACTTCCACACAATCATTTTGGATATCACAATAATCAATTTAAGAATGATACGCAATTACTATTTGGTACTTTTTTTTATTTTTTTTACATTGACTATTATAATTTAATAAAATGTTTTACTATTTGGAAGTATAATAATGAAACTATTAAAGACAGATATAGCCATATTAATTTCATTTCCTAATCATTTATTTTCTTATAGTAAAATTAACTATTAGAAGAACAATAAGATACTACATGCATACTTTGCATACTTTGAAGTAATAAAGTAATAACACTAAAATATTGATTTATATCTAAGACAATCATACTACTTTAAAGTACTAGTACATTATAATTCTAACTTATTTTTGAGATAAAATCATGAATTTAAGTATTTAATTCTTTCTTACTTCATATCTACAGATTATCTATATTTGAAAAGAGGAGAAATTGATTTAGAAACGAAATATTTTCAAATGGGGTTTTCAATTTGTAATGATGGAAATTGATCCTCTTCATTGAGATAGGCCAATTTATCATTTAATCTAAACCTATTTTAGTACCTTTTCATTAATTACCCCTGTAATTCATCATTTATAGGCCCCTAAGACCCATTATGTCAGATCTTGAGGCTCATTTCACTCAAAAATCCCACAAAATTACTTAAAACCCCAAAATTCCTGAAAACCCACCTCAAAAACCTTAGGTGGGACTCATTCTCCACCTCGGGTAAATGAGTTCCCTTAGGTGGGATCCATTTGCCAAGGATGGTGAATGAGTCCCATTTGGGGCATTTTTTAATTTTAAGCGGGAAATTCACTAATTTAATTTAAAATTTTGGTGGATCTCAGCCTTTGAGATCTAAATAATGGTCAATAAGGTGTTAATGCCTTTAAAATCAAGTTCTCAAGTCATTTTTATCATTCCTAAGCCATTTTGAGCAAGCATTTTTCAAGATCAAATTCAAGAGTTAGGTGTTGAGAATCTTTCACAAGAGTATTTAAGTTGAAGCTTTGGAGTAGCATTAAGGAATCTTTGCAGGTCTTAAAGCTCACTTTTATTCAAGATCTAGCATTTTCAAGGGTTGATCATGGATTTCTATGGTGAATCATGAAGAATTCTAGGTTGGGGAGATGCAACTAGCCATCAAGCCAAGCCTAAGGACTTGTTTTCTAAGTGATTCCATCTTCCATTGTCATTCTACTTTTAGGCTAAGGAAGGTTTACACATAATTAAGATTCACTTGAGGTGATTATAGATCTCCTAAATTGATTTTTGCATCATTCAAGATACATTCCTACATCTTGTTCTTGCATGTTAGAATAAGATTGCATCATGTTTCATATTTCTTAGTCTTAAACACACTTAAGACTAGGGTTTTCATGCACATTTCATTATTTCCATTAAGTTTTGATTACTAAACTAGGGGTTTGATCGAGGTAAACCCCCCATAAGCAAATCAAGATATATTTTATTTTGCAGGTGTTTTCACAAGCTTGGATCTGCAACTCAGTTTGGAAGGAAAAAGTAGGTGTTGGAGTGTAGATCAAAGTTTTCAATTTCTAAAAAAATGGAGCAAGACTTATTTACCACAATTCACCAATTAGTCCCACTGAAGGTGTCTTTCAAATATTTTTATAGATTCTAGTACCCTTTATCCTAAAACAACTTTTGGGTAGAAACCTTGATTTGGGATTGATTCGCCCAAGTTGGCGAATGAGTCCCAATTGGTCAAAAAGTTAGATTTTGTAGAGTTTCAAAATTGCTTCCAGTCACGCACAAATTCCTAGCTGCACACCATTCACTTCATTACCTTTCTATTCTCTGTTGTTGGAAATTTTAAGTCATTTTGTAGATCATAACACCCAATTAGGGTTTTTCATTTCATTATCTTTTCCAAGTTTAAACTTGGTGGTGAATCCCTTAATAGATCATCTTCAGCCCCTAGGATAACCTTTAGCAAGATCTCTTTCTCCATTGCAAAGAGATCTCAAGGGTTACCCTTGAATGAAATTGGAAAGGTGTGTGTGGGTAGGCTCTATGTCCTAAACCATATGTTAGCATCTCCCTAACCACTTTTTCACCATTTCATTTTGGTGAACCGACATATAGAGCATCACAATTTTGATTTGGATTGCATTTACATCCTATATAGAGCTTGCATTACCTTTTTCCTTAGGTTTTAAGTTGATTAATTTGCATTCTAGGGTTTTAAATTTTGCATTAGTGAAAATCTCATTTAGATTTCTTTTTTCCATTTAATTTCATTAAAAACTATCCAAAAACTACATTTACATCTTAGATCTAGGATATACAACATAGAACACATAAAAATCAACCAAAAAAATTAGAAAATTTTGAAAAAAACCCCTACTAGGACTCATTCACCACCTTGGGAAGATCTATCCCAATGCAAATTTAGAACTAATTTTTACATATTTAAATCTCCTATTTTTAAGGCTTTTGTTTACTATCATTACTTTTATGTTTCATTTTACTTGTCTTTGTTACATGTATTCAAATAGTTATAAATAGTGTACTTTACATTCATTGCAATTGTGGATAGAATTAGATTTTTGCATTTTTCATTCTCAACATTTAGAATAGACTACATTAGACATAGATCAAAAAACAAAAACCAAAAACAAGACCCAAGACCTAGGCCACTTGGAGAAGGTATAGTTATTTGACTATGTCAAATCTCTCTTTCCAAGTTAACCTAACCCTCAATCCTTTTAGTAGTGATGAGTTTGATATGTTAGATGAAACCGTTGAGGATTTCATCTCGCAAGGTTCATCCACTAAGGCTTATCATGACAAACTAAAAAAAAAATATGTTAATGTGATCCAACCTCAACTCATCCTTTACCCACCTTCACACAAACCTCAACCTAAAAGCAAACCCAAATTTATCCTTTTCCCACCTAAGCATAATTTTTTGCAGCAAACGAGTCATAATACCATTACACATACATATAACACTAGGAATAACCCGCAATCAAAACAACCAACTCCAACAAGCTTGCCTTTGCCCAACTCTATTTTTCCTAGTGTTCCTCACTTACCTTTGAACAGTGGGAAGGAGTATGATCTTGTTGAACAAGTTAAGAATACTCATGTAAAGATATCCCTTTGGGACCTAATTCATAATTCACCTAACAATCACACTATGCTTCTAATAGCCTTACAACAAGTTGTAATCCACCCTAATACAAATGAAAATGAAGTGTCAGATCTAATACAAGGAATGAATACAGTTAATGTAGACATCACCTTTCACCACCATGAGCTCCCTCCTTTAGAAATGAGAAAGAGACATGATGCCTTCATGATAATAGCCAAGTTCAATAGAATAGGGATAAAAATGACCCTTGTTGATAATTTCTCTTCCCTTAACGTGTGTAGTGTAAACCTCTTAGATAGGTTGTGTGTCACTAAATCAAAATTTGAACTTGATTCCTTATCAATTCGAGGATTTGACAATGTGGGAAAGCAATCGCTTGGTGTGATTACTTTACCTATTACAGTTAGAAAGGCCACCTTACAAACTCCCATTCATGTCATGCCTCATGACCTTTCATACAATATTCTTTTGGGAATACCTTGGATTCATGAGATGCATGTAGTGCCTTCAACTCTCCATCATATCATGAAATATTTATATAACAAGGTACCAAGTTGAAATAGACCTCAAGCCTAAAAGTTGCTTACAAGTTGAAAAAGGAACAACAAGTCCTCTAAACACATTAATTATGACTTCAAAAGTAGAACCTATGAAAAAGGAGGAACAATAGATAGAACTAGTGTCAAAATTATTAGATGATGATTGGGGATCATTGGAATTCACGCCTTCATTCATGGGAGAATATATAATCACAAGAAAGGAGGATGACAAGAAAAAAAAACCAATGGTTATGTCAACAAAGAATTCATAAGAAACCTCACAACCATCTACCTCATCCACTCCTGAAGAAGACACAAGCTATACAACAAACTTTTATGAGATAGATTATCAACAACCACTAAACTCAAAAGAAATTGAAAGACTTTATGGGAGAGGTTATGAGCTTATGAAGCAGTTGGGTTATAATGGAAAAGGATGTGGAAAGAAAGAACAAGGCATTCATGTCCTTGTGGAACCTAACATGCAAGAAACAAAAAATGATTTGAGATATTTTCCTTCTAAAATAACACAAGAAAGAAAACAACCTTCATTAAACATTAACACCATCACATGCAAACCAAAAATCAATCTCACCTTGAAACATCCTGAATTGCTTGATATAGATTATGAATCATCATGGGAATATGTTGAAGATGATGAAGCCTTGAAAAAAATGCTAGGAGTCTATGATAAACCATATACTCCTCCTCAAAAGAGAAAGGTTACATGTGCTATGATAAGCACCAAACAAAAACATGCAAATGAGAGAAGTAATGAGACATATACTCCCTTTAGGAGATATAGTGGATGTAATGATGGACATCAATGATAATGAGAAATTGATCAAGATAGGGAAGTTCCTTGATGAGGAAGAACAAGAGGATACTACAACCTTGCTTCATGACTTCCCCAAACTATTCACGTGGACTTATTTAGATATGCCTAGCATTGATCCTAAAATTGTAACACACAACATAGTCCTCGTTGAAAATGCTAAGCCTATCAGACAAAAGATACAAAAAATGAATCCTAATATAGCCTTGCTAGTTAAGGGAGAAATTGAAAAAAAATTGGAGGTTGGTTTCATAAAACCTATAGATTATTCTCCTTGGATCTCAAACATTGTCACAGTCACAAAACTCGACAATCATATTAGGATGTGCATGGATTTTTGTGATTTGAATAAAGCGTCTTTAAAAGATGACTTTCCCCTTCCTAATATTGACATGATAGTAGAATCGACTATAGGACATGCTTTGTTGTCATTCATGGATGGATTTTTTGGATACAATCAAATCTTCATCAACCCTCAATATTAGTACAAAACAACATTTACAACTATTTGGGGAACATTTTGTTGGGTAATGATGCCCTTTGGATTGAAGAATGCAGGTGCAACATATCAACAAGCAATAACATTGATGTTTCATGATTGCATACATAAAATCTTGGAAGACTATGTCGATGATATTCTATCCAAATCCTTAACAAGACAAGAAAATGTGAAGGTCCTCCAAAAAATATTTGAGATAATGAAAAAATACAACATGAGATTGAATCCAAAAAAATGTGTCTTTGGTGTAGATAGTGGAAAACTCCTAGGGTTTATTGTATCTCACAGAGGCATTGACATAGACATGAAGAAAAAAGATGTTATTGTTAATATGCCACCTCCTAGAAACATATCTTAATTGTGAACGTTACAAGGAAGAATTTAGGTCACTCGTCATTTTGTTGCATCCTTAGTCGATTGAACGCTACCATTTACACATCTCCTCAAGAAGGATGTCCACTTTAATTAGAATGAGGATTGTAAATAGGGTTTTGAGAGTTTGAAGGACTACCTTTCAACTCCACTTGTTTTACAACCCACCATGCAAAACAAACCATTCATCCTTTACATAGCAACCTCAACCCATGCTCGTGTAGCATTGTTGGCTCAACAAGATGAAATCATAAGGAATATTCTGTCTACTACATTAGCTAAACTTTAATAGATTATGAGAAGTAATACACATGTTCAATAGAGAAATAATGTTTAGCTCTTGTATTTGCTACCAGTAAGTTGTGACATTACTTATTGAATATGGATTTATATAGGTGATAATGAAATTTGAACCTCTCAAACATCTTTTCAATAAAAAAAATTTATCAGGACGCTTAGCTAAATGGGTTATGTTGTTGACTGAGTTTGACGTTAAGTTTTTTTCACAAAAAGAAATAAAAGGCCAAGCATTGACTAATCAATTAGCTAACACTCCTCTCCTTGCATTGCCTAATCAAGAAACATTCCCTGATGATAATGTGTTAACTATTCAAAAAAATGAAGACACATGGGAGTTATACTTTGATGGATCTAAGTGTAGAACAGGCTCTGCATGAGAGTTATAATCACTTCGCCCAGAGGAAAACCTATTCCCTTATCATATTGATTGAATTTCCTATGCATGACCAACACCGTGGAATATGAAGTGTTAATTGTAGGTTTGCATGCCGCATTAGCTCTAGGAGCATGAGACATCAAAATATTTGGTGATTTGTAGCTAATCATAAAACAAATCAATGGAACATATCAAGCAAAGCATGATAAGTTGTCAAATATTAGAAAATTTTGATTCGTTCACCATTGATAACATCCCATGGAAAGATAATAGGCATGTGGATGCAATCACAAGCACATCTTCTCTAATATCCCCTCATCACCCTTCAAAAGATTTCACATTTTCCATTCATACAATTGCAAAACCTTCGATCGAGCATAAAACAAATGAAATATTAGCAATCACCACATAACACTATAGAGAATGATATGCGACAATAAATGATTATCTAAAAACTAGTACCTACCCTGAAGATATCACCACAAATACTAGAAAAAACCTTTGGAGACTTGCATCCAAGTATATAATTCTTGTTGATGTCTTGTATCGAAGGTCATTTTATGGTATCCTTCTTAGGTGCCTTAAAAAATCTAAAATCCCTATAGCACTAGAAGAAGCTCACTCATGTGCTTGTGGAGGAAATCTTGGAGGACAATCACTAGTACAAAAGATAATTTTTATAGGCTACTATTGGAGAAACATGGAACAAGATTGCTTTACATACATTAAAAAGTGCCACAAATGTCAAGAACATAGTCAACTGATTCATGCTCTTTCTTCTGAGCTTCAAACACAAGTTCTAGTGTGGCCTTTTTCTGTATGGGCCCTTGAGATCATCAGAAAAAATTCACCCCCTCTCTATTGGACATACATTCATAATCTCTGCAATGGATTATTTCACAAAATGGGTAGAAGTTATTCCTCTCCAATCAACAACTGTTGATGTAAAATGTCGTTTCATATTGGAACACATTATTGCTTGCTTTGGTATCCCTTCCACCTTAATCTCAGACAATGGGACACCATTTAAGAATAAGGTTGTGAAGAAGTTCTTATAAATTTTCAACATACAACATTGCTTTTCAACACCTTAAATTACCCACAATCTAATGGTCAAGAAGAGTTAACTAATTCGACATTTGAGAAATTTTTAAGGAAAACGGTAAGAAAAAGTAATAAATATTGGTACATGCAACTAACATATGCATTATGAGCTTATCATATGAGTGTTTGATCATCCAATAGACATACTCCTTATAATCTTGTCTATGGAACTGAGGCAATAATACCCTTAGAGTTAGAGATTCCTTCATCGAGAATCGCTCCTCGAGGGATTATTGATGGAAACACCTATAAAGAACAACAATTGCATTAGCTTGAAATGCTTGATAAACAATACAATAACGCTCTTGAACATCTCCAAGCTTACTCCAAGAGAATGCAATGAAGTTACAATGGAAATGTAATCCCTCGTTCCTTTAATAAAGGCGATTTGGTGTTATCCAAAAATTAGTGTAATTTCAATGTTGATACGACAGAAAGAGGAATGTTAAACCCTAATTGGTTAGGCCCTTATATAATCAATGAAAATTATGGCTCTAGAGCTTATACATTAATAGAAATGCATGTAACGCCTCTCAAAGAACCTATTAATGTCCCACATTTGCATTGGTATTATGTCTAACCCCCCCTAAATAGTGTGAATGGTAAAGCAATGATGTTAGAGTTCCTAGAAAATATTCTATGTGCTCTCCCATTGCTTCATTCTCAAAAAATAGTTATTTGTGTGTGTCAAATACTAAAGTAACTATTTAATTCATTTTTAAATAATTACTTTAGGTTCCATACTATTCAAGTTCATATTTGTATGTCGTGTTAGATTAGATCCTTATATGCATTTGGGCGGGTGCATGAAGATGGGTAGCCAATTTGTGGCCACTTTTTGAATTTTTTTTTTGAAAAATCATAATGCGAGCATGTCGAGCCTAAGGCTTGGCCACAATGATCCCATAATGTGAGTGTGTTATAACATGAGCACATTATAATGCACTCGCATTATGACCTATTTTGTTTCACGACCAAAACCCCAATATTCCATGCTCGTATTCTAGGAGGAGCTATTTTATGAAATTCTTCATCAACGATTGTTGTTTCTTCACCAGGATGCTACCACGTCGATGAGGTCTAAGAGGTAAGGATTTTTTTGTTTTTGTTTTTGTTTTGAATTTGTTAGTTTTATGTTGTATTTGATATTTATTTTTTGAATTTGTAGGAGATGCTAATCAACCTACAAACCCTCCTCAAAATCCTCAACAAGCACAACAACAAAAATAGGAAAAAACTCCTCAAGTTAATCAACCACAACAACAACCTCCTCCACCAATCCCTCAACTCCCTCCTAACACTCAACAAAATTTAATGAGTGAAATTGAGAACAATAAAAAACAAATTGAGGATTTAATTAGGAGGTTGAGCGATCCAAATGGTTCAACCATAGAAAGAATGACCCTGAAAAATTCACTGAAAGAAATGTTAAAAAATGTAGATTCAATTAAAAAAAATTAACTGGATGGAAAGATAGGAGGCAAGCGGTTAGGGATTATTACATGCATAAATTATCATATAAAGATGTAAAAGATTTAAAAATTACAAAAGGTGATTTGTGCTCATTATTCATTGACCCACACACAAATGAAAATCTTACCCTCAATGCGAAGAGGTTTCCTATTCATTAGTGCCACCACCAACAGATTAGGAACTTTTTTTATGATAGGTGGTACATGGTTTTTGATTACCCACCATGCAACAATTGTGAAGTCTCATAGTATTTCCTTAGAAAACTATATTGTGAGTTCATCTTGAACAAAATCCCAAATTATTTTGATATGAGGGACTTCCAGGGGAGAGGTGGGGGGTCGGCTAAAGATAGACTCAGTGCACAGTAGGATCTTATGTGGCAAGGGAGATGACCTTTTGCTAGGCCCCCTCATGAGCACATCGTCATCCCTTCCATCGTGAAGGAGAGTGCTGACATAGAGACTTTGTTGGCCATTAGCTCTTTGACCTAGAGTTTCATCTAGCATGTCGACCCTATTCTATAGCATCATCTAGGGGATTCTTCGAGTGGTGGGATTTGATCCCATTTATGTCAATCTTGTGGGGTAACTTGCTCATATGACCCCACCGACACTCAGGAGGCTACTATGTAGGATCCGTCTGTAGCTATGGATATGGACAGGGTAGCTAACATTTTGCATGTGGCCTATGGCATTGATACTCAGGTAAAAGTTAACATGTTGATTGAATTTAATTTATTAAATTTCAATTTTAAAATGCAAGATTAAATAATTTAGTTTTATGATTTTAATAAAATTGCAGGGTCACAGTGTTGATATTGGATACACCAACCCCACACCTACTTATTTCTCCATTGCACCTATCGTTGAGGTATGTAACTAGTAAACAATTATAAATTTATTACATGTTGAATAACATTGTTTGATGAATGGTATTTTAATATGTGATTTTCAATGTTGAATAGGCTAATATTGGAGGTTTCATGGGAACACCTCCTAGTGCTAGTGGATTTAGTCAAACCTACACTCAGGTAATAGAATAAAGAGTTTAACTAATGAATTGTACTTAATAGATTTATTTAGTTTATATTCATATTGTTGATTACATTGCATTGCACATCTCTAAAACTCAAATCATTATTTCACATTCCATAACTAATAACTTGATGTTGATAGATGACAAAATTTCAACTACAATATGGTTGTTTAGAAAGTCAACATAAGTAGTGATGCGATTACTTCATATAGCATAAGCAATAAGTAGGAGCAACTTCCAATTGCATTTTCTTGTCATGGCATTCCATGAGACCACTTTTTACTGAGGCATCTTTTCAAATAGTTCACTTCCTTGTCTATGTTATGGATTCTTGGAAGGAATATATGAAAGAGTAATAGTAAGCAATAGCATAGACAAGGGAATGAGTTGTTTGAAAAAATGCTTCAAATAAATGCGGTCTCATGGTGATGTCCATCACCATGAGACCCAATTTCTTTGAGGCACTTTTTCAAACAGCTGGCCACCTTTTCTATGCTACCACATTTTCCATACATGTCTACTAAAGCATTCTATCAAATAGTTCATTTCCTCACTGCTATGGCTAAAAGCTTAAAAAATGTGCTTTCCAACAAACTATGGATGCTTGGAAAAAATATATCAAAGCGTAATTGTAAGCAATAACATAGACAAAGCAATTAGTAGTTTGAAAAAATGCCTCAAAGAAATGTGGTCTCATTGTGATGGAATGTCATTCCATCACCATGAGACTACATTTCTTTGAGGAATTTCTTCAAATAGCTCACCACCTTTTCTATGATGCCACATTTTCCATAAAATGTGTACCAAATCATTTTATCAAACTACTCACTTCCTTGTTTCTATGGCTAAAACCCTAAAATAGATGCTTTCCAACAAACTATGGATTCTTGGAAAATTTTCTATCAAAGCATAATATTAAGCAATAATACCATAGAGAAGGAAATGAACTATTTGAAAAAATGCCTAAAAGAAATGTGATCTTATGGTGATGGAATTCCATGACATGCATTTGTTTGTAATGGAATTCCATCACCACGAGACCCCATTTCTTTGAAGCATTTTTTCAAATAGTTCACTACCTTCTCTATGCCACCACAATTATCGTACATGTCTATGAAAGAATTTTATCAAATGGTTCACTAGCTTGCTACTATGGATAAAAGCCTAAAAACATGTGCTTTCAAACAAGATATGGATAGGGAAAATATTAAACATGATAGTCAAAAATATATAGTTTAATAAGTACTCAAATTTGTTTTCATTATCTCATACATTATAAGTCATGACATGGATCACTATTGTAGTTTTTGTGATTGAATAATTTATTGTTTGATTTTTAGATGTTGCAAGTGAAGACACCTCTGAATGTTTATATTGCAATGGACATCGATGTTTCATTTGCTATAGAATTCTCGATGTCTCTGATAGGAGAGGTATGAGGAAAATTACTATATTTCAATTTACATTCGTTGTTATAGATGTTAGTTAGTGAAAAATCAAACCATTATTGATTTGTAGTTTAATTTCTATTTGGATGGTTTATATAGGGCTTCAACATACCTCAACATGGGCATTCAAATATTTCACTCATGGAGAGTGATCATCAGATGGCGTTAAGTGATTATTTTGTTAAATATATCATTTTTTAATGTAATTTCTATATATTAATGTCTTTACTTCTTATTGTAATAGATAATACTTCACCAAGAACTAAACATAAGAGGGAGAAGTAGGAGCACTCCTTGAGTGCAGCATAAATGAGTGACATACATATCACCATCCGATCGACAGGCAAAGGGAAAGAGTTTATTTCGAGAGCCTAGAGAGCGATGACTTTTGATTCTAGATCCTTTTGTTGTATGCGTATATGGCATTTTTGTACATATTTTGTATTGGATATATTTGACATTGTATGCCTACATGGCATTCTCGTATGCCTATATGGCTATTTTGTACCTATATTTTATACTTATATTGACATATATTGATGTATTCCTACATGGATATTTGATTAATACAAATCTATATTATTGATGGTGTCCATATTTGCATTATAAATTCATGGTTCAATAGATATGAGTTATGTGTATTCAAGTGTATGCTCTACAACTTATGTGTATACTTTGTGACTTACGTGTATTCCAATGTATACTTTGCGACTTATGCATTTTCATGAGTATACCTTGTATTCATGCATATACTTTGTATTAATTTGCATATACTATGTATTTGTGTGTATACTTCAAGGCTTGCGTGCTTTTGAGTACTTGTGCTTCCCTTATTCACATGTACATGATTGACTTATTCACATGTATACTTATTAATTGGTTAGCCCTAGCATTGATCATTGTTGTCATTCATGGTTTGTCTTGAATATTAATTGATTGATGCTAAATAACTTTATCTAAATGCAAAAAACACATTTTCAATTGGTATTCCATGAAATGATTCATAAAAAGATTCTAATATATTTAATCCTTTAATTGGAACAACTCAATTAAGAAAAGGATACATAATCTTCACAACACTTGCAAAATATAATATTCATAGTAGATGATGTAGTTAACTTCTTGACACATTATCATACAAACATTTATCTTGAATAGTCTTTAAACATTTTCACAATATAGTCCTCATAGTGTAGAATGAATTGTTATGTTCTTGATCCATCACCATATAAAAATGTTGAAAGATTTATATGTCAACTTTTTGCAATATTATTTCTTGTATAGGAAATGGACTCGGGAGAAAGCAAGTTATAATTTATAATACAAATAAGAAATGGACTCAACGGTGGAAACTTTATTTATCACACCAAATAATAAATGTACGTGAGAGCATCACTTGTTTCTCTTAGACTTCAATTTTCAAGCATAGCAAATCATTTCAAATGAAAATGACAATGCTTCACAACCAAAGTTGTTAATTGAGGAAAAATAAAATGTTTTGAAGTTCCACCATTGTATGCATTTATAATTGGTTGTATATTTTTGTAAGGGCAAGGAGGATAATTAAAAAACAACTTACACTTGCTAGACTTGAGGATGATTGATGCAATGATAGGGATTCCTTCAATCCACTTTCACCATACAAAGAACTTCCAACCACTTTTCTTCCCCCAAATCACTATCTTGGCTTGTTTTCAGTTTTTCACCTAGTCTCTCTAGGTCAACAAACCTACCTTTCTTGACATAACTTTCAAATTTTCTAAACAATCTCTCCAACCCTCATTATTTTCAAACACCCTTTAACACATACTTTCACATGGCTCAAAATCCCATGAGAATCTTTTGAAACAAAACCCTCAACCTAGTGCTTCAACGTTGTCCTAGACACCCAAATAGGTCTATTTAACAAATCAATGCCCTCTGAACCACTCTTTGAATTGAAAAAAACCATTGGGAAGCATTTACCAATCTACAAATCCACAAAATCCATAATTTTTAGGGTGTGATTGGCTCTCTAACCTCACTATCCTCTAAACCCTAACTTTTCTCAAATTTCACTAGGGTTTATTGAAAACCCCATATCTAGACCTCATACAACCTCAAAAACTCTTCCACCACTCTTCATTCTACCTGCATAAACTTAAATGACCACCAAATTATGTTGTCCCCTGACTTTACCCACTTTTACTCCCTCAAACGTCTCTTTTCCCAACTAGGGCATCGTGCCATAACATAATTTTGACCTCCCCTATCCTTGAAAACCTTTTGAAAACATAAAAATCCACATCCTAACCATATTTCCAACCTATTCTAACTTATTCTCAAGCAATTTCTTCTCTTCACCTCTTCTAGCCTTGCTTTTAAGGCCTAAATTCTGAATTTTCAATAGGGGCATTGTTAGTAATCTCTTCCAATGCCTTTACCAATGCTATTTTCTTATTCCTACTCCCTATCCTACTTACATCAGGCCCATTCCACTGAGACACAACCTAAAAAAATAGGTGGAATGGCCTATTTCTCAAACCCTTATACTAGCAAGTTTAAACTAGTTTAAGAAATCTACTTCTAAGTTGCTTGAAACTTAATAGAAATCCACAAGAGTGGATTCAAATCAAAGCTAAAAAAATTCTAGACAATAGATTCAAATCATCTTAGAGAAAAATCCTACTATAGGAACTCATACACAGGCTGGAAATGAAGAAAATGCACAAAAATAACAAAGAAATGGAGATATTTGATTGATATTCTCCTTCAAACACTTCAACAACCACTAACTTCAAGTTTCCAACATATATAAACCTCAACCAACTCCTTACAACACCTTAAACTACCTTTCAACTTCCCATGACGGTTGGGCTTCCACATGAGAGCAATTTTTACATTTTTGTTTGACAACATTTTTGACAATTCTACAATTTTTACATAATTGACTCAAATGACCCCACACTAACTCAAAACTAAAAGAAACATTACAAAATGGCCTATCATGGCCTAATGTCTATCATGGCCTTATTTGACATTATCATGACTAGAACCACTGAACTAGAACTACTTCATCAAATGGAGGAACAAGGTGCTCTACACCAATGATCATATGCTTTTTGTGTGGAAAACTCAGACTTCTCAACCATCGTGTGTATGTTTCTCTTTTCAATTGTTTTGCATGCCATCATAAGGGATTAAGCTGATTGAACATAGCTCAGAGAAATTTCGCATGTTTTTTTGCAAAAGAGGACCATGCCTAGTGCAAATGTACCTATTGGGATGTGTTGGAGTAGTTTGTTTGGTCACACGAATTGCAAAACGAAAGTTGCACCACTTTGCAACTTTACACTACTTGCATTTGACACTTTTTTCCATCAAGTTTAAACTAGACACCATAGGAAAATGTCTCTGAGATACCAAAAAATGAGAGAGGTTATTATAGAGGGGCCCAAAATGATCCTATAGGCTCAAATAGAGAGTTCGTAAGCATCATAGTTTTTGAGTAATAGCCCGTCAAAGTTTGCTTCCCTTTTGCACTTTGGACCCTTAAGGGATCAATCTGGTTGAATGTAGCTTGAAGTGATTCCACGTGTTTGGGTGTGAAAGAAGACCATTCCTAGTGTAAAATTACCCATCTAGATGCATTATAACAATTTGTTTGGTCATACGAGTTGCAGAACGAAAGTTGCACTACTTTGCAACTTTCAACTACTTGCATTTGACAACTTTTTCCCCAAGTGAAAATTCGCCACCATGGGAAAATTCCTCCGAGATAGGAAAAACTGAGAGAGGTTATTGTAGAGGTTCCCAACACAATTCTATAGGATCAAACAAAAATTTTCTAAGCATCACAGTATCTGAGTAACAACATGCTGAAGTTTGTAGCCATTTTGCACTTTGGACTCAAGGGATCGATCCGGTTGAACGTAGTTCAGAGAAATTATATGTGTTTGGATAAAAAATAGGACCATGCCTAGCATAAACATACCTATTCAAACATGTTGGAATAGAACATTTGGTCACATGAGTTGCAAAATGAAAGTTGCACCACTTTGCAACTTTCACTACAACAAAATAGGCAATTAGCACCTAAAATAGAGTTAGATTTTAGTGTATTTGAGTTCATGAATTGGGAACTTCTGTTGGTGCAAAATGGTATGTTCACTTCAGTGCTAGATTTAGCATCGGGTTTAGCATTGGGTTTAGCACAGGGTTTAGCAATGGATTTAGCACAAGATTTAGCATTGGGTTTAGCACCAATTTTTTGTTGCTTCTAGTTTGGCTTCTTATTTTTCTTCTAGTTTTTCTTCTTGTGTTGCTTCCACATTTGCTTCTAGTTTTGCTTCAGGTCTTGCTTCCAGATTTGCTTCTGGTTTTACTTCAAATTTTTCTTCTAGTTTTGCTTCCAGTTTTGCTTCCAAATTTGCTTTCGATTTTGCTTCCAATTTTGCTTCCAGTTTTGCTTCCAATTTTTCTTTTGATTTTACTTCCAATTTTTCTTCCAAGATTGCTTCTGGTTTTCTTTTAGTTTGGCTTCCATTGCTGCTTCCTTTTTTGCTTCTAAAAATGCTTCTTGTTTTTCTTCCATTTATTAATTTAATATGTTTTATTTTAATTTAATTAGTTAAATATATCATGCATCTTAAATAACTCATATGATTATAGATTAAGTAAATTAAATGATATGTTTTATTTCAATTTAATTAATTAAATATATCATGCCTCTTAAATAACTCATATGACTATGGAGTAAGTAATTTAATTATTTGACTCATATGATTAAATAACAAGATAATTATTAATAACATGATCATCATTTATAATTAAAACAATTGAATCAAATATCTATATAAGTAGATCAAGAAAAGTGATTAAAACAAGTGAGTCAAACATGTCAAAATGATACATGTCCAATAGTCAACATAAGTCAAAATGACACATGTACAAATGATATAAGTAAAAATGATAAAATATATAACTAAAAATGATACAAGTCAAAATGATACATGTCCAAATGATATATTTCAAAATGATACATGTCAAAATGATACAACTCAATAATATGGTATTGCAGGCCGTGAAAATGATACATATGATAGTAACCATGAAAAGAGGCAACATAATGATATATCAAAAATGATACATGATGCAGTCTATATGATCATGAATGTCACTAGCTACTACCAACAACTACCTCATCATCATCATCATCATCATCATCATCATCATCATCGTGATCATCATTGTCATCGTCATCATCATCATCAGCCCCAATGTCTTTTGTATTTGTGTCATCATCATCCTCTTCCATGTGATCTATACCAAAACCAACATATTCTGAATCTATATATCATGAGGATCATCTTGATCTTCTAGAAGACCTATGTTCGGCAAAAAAAAACATTTAAAATGAAAAATTATTACTTATTTCATGCAATAATTTATTTTTTTGTTATATATCTAATATTACAACATGTGAAATGAAACCATAATCATATTACATCATTTCAAAGTTCACATACCATAATAAAATTTCATAAAAGTTACAGCTAATATGTCATTCCACTGATGTAAAACATGTAATAATTCTAATAAACATTAGTAAAATATGCCAGCATTTGGTGGAAGAGGAAGAAAGATGACTGGAACTCTAGAGGCCCATCATAATGGATTTCAGTATTCAACCATGAGAGTAGAAGAGATCTGATATCATGTATCAAAAAATTAAGCATGCATTCTTCCAGCTAGCAGAGAAGGAGATGATTACTTTGTTTCATTTTCATTTGCATAACCATATCATGGTGTGAACCAAGAAGACCAAGGATGACTAGTTTTATGTGGAGGTAATGGATGTGGTCCAAACTTTAGGAGTGGAAAGAAAGTCAATGTATGACCCTGATGAAATTGAGGAAAAACAACAAGAGAGGGATAGGAAAAATAAAATCAATGTAGAGTTTCAAGGATTTGTCAAGTGAGTAACAGAGCTATGGGAGTAGCCTCATCTAAAACATTTTGAACTAGAGTTTGATATACCATTTAGGATAAAACATCAATAATGAGAAAATTAACAAAAAATCAAAAGTGAATAATACATAATCTATGTTGTAAAGTTAAAAAGTCTTACAAAAATACATATAAAAATCCAAAACATTTTCCATTTGTTCTCTAAAGTTTAGTCCAATCAACCAAAGCAAGAAACATATATCTTATTACTATTTAAATCAAAAGAGGATATATGATATACAATTCAAAACATCAACATATGAGCTAATTTGTTAAAGTACATGTTCTCCTTCATGTACTGATTCCTTGATAAACTCAATTTGGTCCTAAAATACATACCTATCACAAGTTTCAAAGGAATCTATCATGAGAATCTAACCATGACTATATGTAACAATCTAAAACATTCATAATCAGAGACAAGTGCTTTACAAATTCTACTACACTTTGATGCATTCTTCATGCTAAAATGAGTGTTTAGAACTATGATAACCACATTCATATCTTGAGGGAATCTCACTGTTTAAGGAAAAATTCAAAGTTCCTTGGAGCAGCAATAGCATTCAGCATTGGCCATATTTGAGAGAAAATCGCATTCATTTTTTTGGCATGACATGACTGAAGTCATTAACGGTGTTTTGAGGGCTTTTCTAATTTTATGCGATGACTTGTCTTTGAGAATATTCGAAACAGTTTTAGATTTCTATCTTTGGCACAAATGTTTGAATTTGGAACAATTTTTTTGGAGTCATGCGAGCTTTGAAGAATTGAGCATGTGTAAAGGCGTGGAGTGCTGAGTGAGTCATGATGCTACAGGTGCTAATTACTTAAAAGGAAAAATGAAAAAATAAAAATTTGCTTTACATACCAAGCTATTTACTTATAAAATATGGGAATGGAAAATGTGCTAATTGTTATTTCTCTAGCCATATTCATTAAAAACCATGATCAAATGCTAGGTAAGCTATTACCGTAAGTATAGAAAAGGAAATATGAAAAAACAAACTTTTTTTTTACATAACAACTGCCCCTTGTTTGATTTTCCACAAAATGTGAAAACAAATGTGAAAATGAATTTCTCTATAGATATAAAAGTAATGCCATGATAACTGTTTGGCTCCACAACATAAGAAAGTTGTTTGAAAAGCTTTCTCAACCACATAATGTTCACTAGTTCCAAAATCAGAAATCTAATATTAAATTGTTCACTTGACCTTGAAGCTTCAATTAGTATGCTTATAGGATTTTATGTTGTAAATATATATTCTAGTGGCTTAAAGAAAATAGTGAACAGCTGAAATATTTTTTGTTGATCCATTTTTCCAACACAAACCTATACAAAACATATTAATATCTTGTTAAGATCATTCCACCCAGCACAAGAAAGCTTGGATTACTCTTTTCACCAAGAGAAAGCCAAATCCTTCACCTGCTCATGTAACCATAAGAAATGTATAACTTCATAAAAGATTATTTATGGGGCAATTTCAAATTAAAAAGGGGTGTACTTTCTGCTATTACAAGGAGATTGATGGATTAATCCTCACCCTCTATTGTAGACTCAATGTACTTGCCTCTCTAAAAAATGCAATCACTTTCTCTTGTAAAAGATAAGGACTAAAAAGCAAAAGAATTGTTGAAACAATGCCAATTTTTCTGAATCAATACAAATAGAAGTTCATTTTTTGCTACTATCTAAGTTTGTTTTATTGGTTGCATGTGGTTTTCATGGTTCATTTAACCCTTCTGATTATTTAAGTTTTATTTATGATTAATTATTTAGATTGAGAATGCAGATCAGCAAGAAGACTCTTTCCACATGTTGAGTTTTAGGTTTCATTTTGCTAACACAAAAGTGGAAATTATTTTGTTTCAGTCTACTATTGATTCTGAGCTTGAAATCAAGGGTCAACAATAGCTAGATCAGTCTAATTTGATGGAAAAACACAAAAATATCAACCCAACAAGTAACAAAAAATCATGGATAGTGAAGAAGGAAGTTATGCCAATTGATATGAAAGAGTTACAATCTAATTTTTTGAAGGTAAATGATCAAACTCTTGATTGTACCATTCCAATACATCACCATGATCAATCATATCAGGCTTGTACAATTGTTTTAAAGGAGTCTCAAGATTATCTCAATAGTCAAAATCAAGGTGATACAATGTTATGAGGTGATATTGACAACATAGGTCTAGTAATACAAGTAGAAGAAGACCAACTGAGAAGATGAAGAAGGTATTGTGAATGGTTTCAGCCATGAAAGGTTTTCAAAACCCTCAAAATAGTAAACAAAATGCAGGAAAGTTCTCCATTCCATAATTATTATAATTTGCTATCATGGGTCAAGCCTGAAACTAGGTTATCTCCTGCAAAAAGTGAGGAAATAAAATGGTATGGTTGCAGCCTGGGTAGAGGAGCACACTTTTTATTTTATTTCCACACAGAGGACAATTTTTTTCTTTCAAATAATTCTCAAATCGAGCTCATTTAAGAAGAGAATGCACAGGATGAAAGCATAGAAACTCACCTAGTTTTTGTGTGAAGAGAGGAACCATCAAAACCTGCATGTCTGTGGCCTTCAAAACTCAAGCCAAGCATGTCCATGGTGGTCTACGGTAATGAGATATCAACAAAGGAAAAAAACATAGAAAAATGTGTTGGAGATATGTGCCTCAATCTTGCTGACCTGAACCTCTTGTAAGAATAAATCGGTGAGACACCTTAGATATCCTATCGATGAGTTGTTTAGTCTTGAAGGCTTGAAATTTTCAGATCAGTGTGACATGTGTTCGGTCTTGCCAAAGAGAACTATCAGAGTGACTTGAACTGTCAGCATGAGTTCTTTGTTTCATATCGATAGTGTTAGTTTGGCTGATAGGTCTGATCGGTGTACATCTTTCCGATGAATAGATGGTCGGGTTGACACGATACTTCAGAATGCATCTTACCAACTGTAGATATCTAGCCAATGTGTTTTGTTTGGTGTGATTTTGGCCAATGGGTGTGTTCGGTGTGACTCTTGTCAATGAAAGGTTCTGAACTACAGTGAGTTGAATTTCATCTGGGTGACTTTTGATCTTGGTGGGACTTTGGCCGAAAGTGGTTCTCTTGATGAAGGAACTGCTCCTGATGCATATCATTGTGTCTCATGTTGATGTCTTTGCTAGTCATGAATGTTGGTATGAATTTGGTCAATGGTATTTGGTTGGAGTGACATCAAGGCTCTATAAGAGTCTTAGTGATAGAGCATGTCTTGCTGATAAGGTGTTGGTCATCGATGTGACTTGGGACTTCAGTGAAATCTTCTGTGATGCTTGTTCTCTTTTTGATAAGGTTGATCCTGTGACAGTTGGTGCTTTCATTGAATGTCGGTATGAATTTGGCCAATGGTATTTGGTCAGGATGACATGAAGGCTCGAT